>OVBA01003781.1:0-26305 GCA_900406435.1 Lepidium aucheri
CCAGTTGATAAGATTATAGCCGTCTCATCCTTAAGCTCCTGCTCCTTAGCTCCTGCTCCTTAGCTCCTGCTCCTTACCTTTGGTTTGCTTGTCTCCTCGGTCCTTGGTGTCTGTCATCACGATATCAGATTCATCCTGAATGTCGTCTATGGCCGAGACAAATTTAAGGTCTCCTTTTAGTAAGCTTATACTCGGGTGATCTATACTTTCTACTGGTATTATTCGTCTCTGAATAGGGTCTATTGTGGATGCGAGAGCTGCTAGAGCGTCGGTAGAGGTGTTCTCGGATCTGGAGATTTTATTAATCTTGAACCTCAAATCCTTAACCAGTTTTTTAACGATTTTAAGATAAGCTTCCATGCGATTATTCTTTGTGTCGTAGCCCCTGTTATCCTGGTGAACGACTAGTTGGGAATCGCAATAGCATTTGATGTCGGTTGCTACGACTTCCTTGGCCAACTTTATTCCTGCGATCAATGCTTTGTATTCTGCTTCATTGTTGGATGCAGGGAATGCAAGTTGAAATGATTTCTCTAAAACTTCTCCTGTCAGGCTTTCTAGTCGGATGCCGACTCCCGAGCCGTGCTGAGGAAGATACATCTACGTATATCTTACATGTTTAAAGAGTTTTGTCTGATTCTAGAGGCTCTAGATCGGGGGATACCTCGATTAGGAAGTTGGCTAAAACTTGAGACTTCGCACTTGTTCGTCCTTTAAACTTGATGTTGTATTTGCTAAACTCAATTGCCTACTTGGTCAATCGCCCTGATTGATTTGGACTGTGTAGTATTTTTCGCAGTGGATGATTTGTTAATACTATTATGGTACAAGACTGGAAGTAAGGTTGTAACTTCCTTGTCGAGGTGACTATCTCTAATGCAAGTTTCTCTAGAGTCGGATATCTAGACTCGGCTCCGTCTAATGACTTGGTGACATAGAAGTTCAAATGGTGAGTTCCTCTGTCATCTCAGACTAGCACGCCACTCATCGCTGATGTAGAAACTGTGATGTATAAGTACAAGGACTCTCTATTTTTGGGGTTCGCGAGGATTGGTGGTGTCAAATGATATTCCTTCTACTCGGAAAAAGTCTTCTCACAAGTCTTATCCTACTAGAAGTCTTTATTTTCGCGTAGCAAGTTGTAGAATAGGAGGCACTTATCCGTTGAGCAGGATATAAATTGCTTTAAAGCTGCTATACAACCTGTTAGCCTCTGTACTTCTCGCTTATTCTTGGGAGAAGGTAGCTCATGAATTTCCGTGACCTATTCGAGTTAGCTTCAGTGCCTCTTTGAGTATGTATCCAAGGAACTCCCTTGAGGTGACCCTGAAAGTGTATTTCGCAGGATTGAGCTTCATCTGGTACTCGTTAAGTGTTTGGAAGCAACATGCTAAATGATCGACATGATCTTCTGCCTTTAACAACTTGACTAGCATGTTGTCTATGTGTACTTCCATTATTTTCCCGAATTGGTCGGCAAACATCTTATTTACCAACCGCTGATAGGTTGCTCCCACATTTTTAACCTGAATGGCATAACTTCATAACAATTGGTTCCTCGCTCCATAATGAACAAAGTTTTCTTGATATCGTCCGGATACATCCGAATTTGGTTATATCCTGAGAAAGCGTCCATAAATGAAAGAAGTTCATTCATGCGGTTGCCTCGACAATTTGATCGATGTTCGGCAATGGGGAACTATCTTTTGGGCAAGCTTTGTTCAGGTCAGTAAAGTCGACACATACTCCTACTTTCCGTTCTTCTCAGAATGACTACCAGGTTGGCTAGCCATTCCAGGTATTGAACTTTGATAATTGTTCCGATCTCAATTAGCTTTTTGACCTTATCGATTACGGCCTTCGCTCTTTCTGGTCCGTGCTTCCTTTGTTTTTGCTTGATTGGCTTGTATGTCAGATGGACATTTTGCCTGTGACTTGCAATTGTCGGGTTGATTCTGGACATGTCACTTGCTGCCCATGTGAATGCTGTCATGTTCTTTTCCAGGATTTGAATCAATTTTTCTTTGCTTGGTTTGCTCAGGTCGAATCTGATGTTCACACATTTTGACAAATCTGTCAAGTCGATGTTGATGAGTTCTATAGTTGACTGGTCTGGTTTTTTGGGAGCAGGTGGTTCTGATAATGCTCTGCTTCCTACTAATACGGTGTTCATACATGATTTATTCCGCAGTTTTAACTCGGCGATGAAGCAAGTTCTAGATATCTTTTGATCTCCTTTAAGTGTGTGAACTCCTTCACTTGTCAGAATTTTAACACATTGATGATAGCTAGATGGAACAGCTTTCATCGCGTGTATCCAGGGTGTTCCTATGATAATGTTGTAGATTGGTGGTTTATCTACAACAAGTAGCTTGATCCATCGAGTGATTCCTACAACTCGGACTGCTAGTTTCACCATTCCGATTGCATTGATTGTGCTTCCATCAAATACGGTAAGAGTTCTGTCCACAGGTTTGAGTTGAACATCTGGTACTGCCATCTTGTCTAAAGTCTCCTTGAAGATCAGATCCACTGAACTCCGAGTGTCGATGAGAATTCGTGAAACATTAAGTTTGAACTCAAAGTTTGACAAATATGGGATCGTTGTGCGGAAAACTAACTCCTTTAACATGCTTAGCCGTGAATGTTATTGCTGAGTCTACTGTCCGCGTATTATCCTTTGAAGGTTCTAGATTAACTGAAGCAACAATTTTTTGCTTGTATTTCTTGATCGAACGAATGGTGTCGTCACAGAACTATAATCCACCCATGATTATGCTGACAACAACCCGTGGGTCACCATATGCGGTTTTTTCCCCGACCGGTTTTTATCACTAGGCTGATGCCGATGTGTCGCCCTTCAGACCTGCTGATTTGAAAGCTGCTTCGTGAAACTTGGCTTCTTTCCATTTTTGCGCCTTAAACTTCTGAGTCTCTTTCTCAGAAATCGTCAATTCTCCCTTACTAAATTTTTTGGCGAGGAATTTTTGCAATTGCTTGCACTTTGAAGTCGAATAACCTGCTTTGTTGTGAAACATGGAGTACTCGGTTTGATTGTAAGTGTTGTTGAATGACTTTCCTCGAGGGTTCCTACCGTCTTTGACTTGAAAGGTTATTGCTGAAGACATTTTTCTTTTATTATGCTGTCTCAGCTCATAGTGTCCTTCTTTTGGCTATTTGGTTGCCGAGTTGCGCTGTGCTTCTTGGTTTTGGGCGAGGATTTTCTTTTCCTCCGCATAATACGCATGTCTTGCTGCCCTATAGTGAGCGTCTGATATTGTACTAGGCCGATTTATGAAAAGATCCCATTTGAGAGCTTTTTCCGGTTCAGAGAGCTTCAGTGGCCATGTCGTCACTGACTTTAGCATTTGTCAGAATTTTCTTGAAGCGTCCGAGGTATAACTTTAGGGGCTCGTCAAAACCTTGCTTCAAGGATCTCAACTCGGCTGTTGAGGTGTCCTGGTTGACGAATATGACATATTGCTTCATGAACAACTCGGCGAGTTGGTTGAAGCTCTCGATTGACCCAGCTAGCAACTTGGTGAACCATACCAAAGCATTGCCGGTTAAGTTTTCAGCAAAGTGCTGACAGTAAGTTGCGTCTTTATGATCCAAGATGTAGTTGGTCCAGTTCATCATGACGTTGGAGTCACTCATAAACTCTACTGGATCCAAGTTTCCATCGTATGAAGGGCATCGAAGTCGTAACCATCTGTTGACCGAGATTCTTCTCAATCTTGGTGCAAATGGTGAGTTTTGAGCTTGAGCTAGGATTCTTCCTATCTCGGGTGCCGAGCTGGTAGCTTGATGGAATTCTGACCTCATGTAGTCCATCATCTTCAAACAGTTGTAGCGCCCAAAGTCGTTGGGGCATGCTGTCCAGACATTCTTTGCATTATAGAATGCTCTGGCACCAAGGTGTTCACTGGTTGCAGACTCGGTATCCCTCCAAATAGGTTCCTTTGCACACTGCCAATACTTCTAGGTGCGGCCTATTGACATGTGTAGTCGGGAGACTATTCTCATTCATGCGAGACTCGATTCTATCGAATCTCTCTGTATTTCTTTGATCAGAAGCCTCGCGTTGTGCCATCAGATTGCACACTAAGGTTCCAAGTGACGGTGATCCCGGAGGCGCTGCAGGAAGATCAGTGTCTTGCGAGTTTCCTTGTGATTCTCTACCTTAGTCCGAGTTGAATTCAAAGATGACCCGTTCGCTAGGTCATTGTGCTCCTGAGGGTGAGATTCTCTCTGTTATGGTGAATTGATGGTGATTTCGCCTTCGACCTTTATTTCTCGCTAAGAACTTTTTTTGATTGTGTGAAGATGTCCTTTGATATCTTTCCCATATACGGCGCCAACTGTTGGAACCAATTGATGGTGATTTTGCTAGCACGATGAGTTCTAAAATGCAATGTTCCTGATTAATAAGGGGGGAGGAGAATGTGCAAGGACACTTGTGAGATGAATTGGAGCAAAAGTAGTTAACTTTGACAAGTAGAGATGATTGCTGAATAGAATATTTTGATTAGCTTGATGTATGTTAAAAAGCCAATCCTTCTTTCAAAGGATCTGTTCTTTTATTTATAGATCAAAGAGGCGGTTACATAGTAGATAGAATTAAGAAAGATTTACAATTCTATTGATAAGCTCATATCTAGAAGATTCATGCTAGATTTTGGAAAATTTCCATGTCGGAATAGGAAAATTTTCATTTCTTTGCATGCTGACATGTCATCCGACTTCTCGTCAAGTTTTAGGCACTTTTCGAGAAGAGACTTTGCCTAGTTAATGAGAATATTCGAGTTGAGGCTTGATGCTTTCAATAAATTTATAATTTAACATTTGACCCATTGTTTTCCGTGGACCAAAATAAGATCTCGAATCTACCTCCAACAGATACGTAAAAAAAACATAATTATGTTCCATGTACAACAACTCCCAAACGGATATTAAATATTATTGTATTATAAAATGAATAATTATGCATCTAAATAATTTATTAATATTTATATTTACTGACTTACCTCTTGCCAACTTAAACCCTTTATATATATATATGTAATCTTATTGTGTAAGTTACTCTATAATATATCAAAAAAGAGAGAATAATTTACGTTCTCTTATAGTTTTCTTTATCTTCTTTCATAACAATAATATTATATTATTTAATAGTTATTTTTCAACACGTTATCAATATGAATTACTTAAGCCTGATACCAAAAAGTTATGATTTAATTCTATCAAATTTATTTTATTATAGTAAAGGAGTTGTCCCTAGATTATTTGTTCCCATATATATATATATATATAATTTATATACCATTATACTATCCATTTAAGATTTGATTTTATATACTATTATAATAAAGTGATTATGCCCCTGAGTGATTTGTTTCTCACATATATCGTATATATAATATTTAATTTTAATTTATATACTGTTATGATGGTCAGACTGCGTATGGATAATTTATTTATCATACTTATATATTATTTTCGGGTTGCTAGGCGTTGCCTTCCCTGAACCAATCGACATGGCCGACGTGTCGTATGGATGATGGACTTCCTGTACTTATATATTATTTTTGGGTTGATAAGCACTGCTTTCCCCAAACCGATCCACGTGCCATATGGGTAATTTATTCACATACTTATATATTATTTGAGATGATAGGAGATGCCTTCCTCGAGTCGATCCATATGGTAGACTATGTTTCCATAATTAGATTTCTAAATGTTAAGAAGACAATTTATAAAAAACGTTCTAAAACAACGATGAAATAAATTTTGCCTAAAAAATATTTTAAAATTTGGTTTTTATGCTATTCTAATATATTTTTATTATGAGATTTTTAAGAATATTATCTAATTTTAACTGAAATTTAAATTGAATTATCACCAGATTAATGATAAATAAATTGTTATATGCAGTTAACATGACTTGTGATAGAAAAAAGGCAAATGGCATGATATTTTTATTGCACCATATCCATGATGGTTTAAATAATGATATATAAGATCTTGAAGATCTTTGGCAATTATTCAGTAAAATAAAGGTGTGATGTTAAACCATTAATCCCGATCATTTTCATTGCCCCTAGTGAAAGTTAAATCATCCAATTATAATGATTACAATGGTTGTAGACACGATCAATGTAATGACTATGGTCATTGACGAAAAGGATATGGATGTGGACATGAACAAATAAAGTTCCATCTAAATGATTTAAGATCCAAAGGAAATGAAGTTGGTTATGTGATAAGCAACATAAGAATAGATTCGACAGATGCAGCATGAAAAGATTTTGAGAGTGTACTTATAGTATGTTGAAATATGTGGTCGATCTATATAACAAATCACAAAAGAGAAATAAAAAACAGAGAAAGCAACTTCATTTATGATAAAATAAGACTTTCTTTCAATGGCATAATACATCTTGGTGTAGCCGATTTCGTTGTTGATCTTAAGGATATCAATAAAAATCCAAATTATAAAAATCTTCTAGAAGAAGATAATATGACATGATAATACTTTATTATATTCATTTTCTGCTTATAGAATAGTTTTTATTTGATATTTAAATGTTGTATTAACGCATCTTTTATAATGAGAAAATGTTAAAACTTGATAATGAGGATGGAGACATTTGCCTCATAGATAGTACTACAACGCACACAATACATAAGGATAAAAAGTATTTCTCCTCTTTTGATATAAAAGAATCCCATGAAAGCGCAAATACTATATCTGGTAACGCAAAACTAATTAGAGGCAGTGGAAAGCTAGTTTTCTAATGCAGATGAAACAAAATTTGAAATAAATGATACATTATATTCCGCAAGTCTTACAAAAACTAATACCATAAAATATTGAAAATGGATATCATATAGAAAAAATTAGTCCTGGGCATAAAACCCGATATCCGAAATCCGAACCAAAACCGATCCGAAAAATAGGAACCAAACCCGAACTGAAACCGACAAAATACCTGAATGGGTCCTAAAGTTATGTATCCAAAAAACCAAACCCGAACCCGAACCGGAACCGAATCAAGAACCGAATGAGATACCCGATTAACTTTTGTTAAATTTTAGGCTTTTTAGATTTATTTCTATCAATTCCTTACTATTTTTGAACTTATATATATAAATAACCGAACCCGAACCCGATCTATACCCAAACCAAACCGAACCCGAGAAGTAGAAATACACGAATGGGTCCTAAATTAATAGACTCGAAAACCCGAACCCAAAAAGAACCGAACTAAACCCGAACCAAAACCCAAAATGCCCAGGGCTAGAAAAAATGGACAAGAATGACATTAAATATATTTTTAATACATCAGTAATTCAAAAGAAGAAATGTATATTGGAAAAGCTGCAGCTTTATCCTCAGGAATATACACCACAAAAATAAATGTGGCTAAATCATATATTAATCTAAACCCGAAGTTTACATGTACATTCAAAATCTAGCATGAACCTTTGGGGCATCCTGGTTCAGTCACGATGCACGAAATTGTGAAAAATTCAAATGGCCATCTACTGAAAACCAGAGAACTTTTCAAGTGAGAGAATTTCCATGTAATGCTTCTTCTTGAAAAACTATTAACTCGGCCATCATCAGCCAAAGTTGAGAATGAATCCTCGACATTCTTAGAGAGAATACATGGTGATATATGTAGGCCTATCCATCCACAATAAGAGCCATTTTCAATATTTTATCGTATTAATTGACGCATCTAGTAGATAGTCACATGTGTGTCTAGTGAGCACACAGAATATGACTTTTGTAAAATTCATTACACAAATAATCAAGTTGATGACACAATTTCCTGATTATAAAGCAAATAAAGTAAGGCTTGATAACTGTTCTGAAGTCACCTTACAAGCTTTCAATGACTAATGTATGTCATTGGGAATTGATGTTGGATATCCAGTCCTCACATGTTCACAGACAAAATGGCATGACTGAGTCTTTGATCAAACTGTTACAAATTATTGCTAGACCATTATTAATGAGAACAAGACTCCCAATTCTGATACGGGGCAATGCAATTTTGCATGTTGTATCACTCATTAAAATAAGACTGAGTGCATATCACTAATACTCCCTATTAGAACTAACATTTGGCTAGAAGTTAGATGTATCCCATTTCCATGTTTTTGTGTGTGCGGTTTATGCCCCTATAGTGCCACCGCAAAGAACAAAAATGGGACCACAAAAGAGATTGAGAATATATATTGGGTATACACTACCAAGTATAATTTGGTATCTGGAACCCAAACCTGGTGATATGTTTACGGCATGTTTTGCCGATTGTCATTTTAATGAAGATGAATTTCCAGTGTTAGAGGGAGAAATTAAGGAAGTTGCAAAAGATATTATATGGTGCACATCATCGTTATTGCACCTTAACGCCCTACAATACAATGTGAAATGGAAGTTTAAAAAATTGTGCATTTACAAAATATGGCATACCAGATTCTAGATGCGTTCACTGATACAAAATGGTTACAAAGTCATAAATACCTGCTGCGAACGTTCCATCAAGAATTATTGTTCTAGAAGAACAAAATGATGGAAATATAGTAAATGAACCTAAGGTCTAGTTGAAAAGAAAGAGACCAATGGGATCAAAGGATAAAAATCCCTGAAAGAAAAAGAAAGAAAAATTGAGAGAATTAAATGAAAGTGATCCAGAAGAAGCACATACAGAAAAAAGTCCTAAAGGGGACACAATAATGAAAATCATGAGATTTCCATCAATTATATCCAAAATGGAAAACTATGGGTTAGAGAGATAGAAGATGATGATGATGAAATTTTCTCAATCTCTGTATCTAAAAAAATTGATTATGAAAGTGATAATTCAGATCCAAGATCCATACTAGAATGCCAAAAAATATCTAATTGGGAGAAATAGGAAAAGACTATAAAAGATGAATTGAACTCCCTAAATAAAAGAAAGTTTTTTGGACCTATTGTTACAACACTTGAACATGTAAAACTCATAGGGTATACTTTTTGTTCAAAAAAAAAATGATAAAAATGAGGTAATAAGATATAAAGCACGACTTGTTGCCCAAGATTTTTTTAAAGACCTGGAATTGGTTATGAAGAAACATATTCTTCAATAATTGATGCAATTACCTTTAGATTTTTGATGAGCCTAGCGATAACTAAAAATCTAGATATGCATATAATGGATATTGTGACAACATATTCCCATGGATCACTGGATAATGATATATAAATGAAAATCTCAGAAAGATTGAGAATGTCTGAGGCATTAAACTCAAAATCTAAAGAGATATGTCTGGACAAATACAACGATCACTTTATGGATTAAAACAATCTAGATGCATGTGGTATAATCACTTAACTGAATATTTGTTAAGTATGGAATCTACCAACAATGGAATATGCCCTTGCGTATTTATTAATAAATCTTTATCCAAATTTGTGATCATAGCTGTATATGTTAATGACCTAAACATGATTGGAACTCAAAAAGAGATTAACGATGCTAGAACTCATATGAAAGAAGAGTTCAAAATCAAAGATCTTGGACAGACAAATTTTTTTCTTGTTCTCCTAATCGAGCATCTTTGGAATGAAATTTTTGTACATCAATGGAATTATACGAAACTGATCTTAAAATGCTTTTACATGGATAAAGCGACTCCTTTGAGTACTCTAGTGGTAAATAGATCACTTGATATTGATAAAAATCCATTCCCACCTTGTGATGATAACAAAGAGGTATTGGGTCTCGAAGTATCTTATATGAGTGCTATTTGTGGACTCATGTATCTTGGAATTTGTACTATACCAGATATAACATTTGCTAAAAATCTGCTTGCAAATTACAGTTCGTCACCTATGCGCATACACTAATTGAAATAAAACATATATTTTGTTATTTTCAGGGTACATTTGACTTATGATTATTTTATAAAAGAAACTCTAGTGTCAATTTAGTTGGTTTTGCAAATGCAGACTATTTATCAAATTTACATAAAGCGCGTTAGCAAACCAGATATATTCTTTACATTTAGAGGGACTTCATATTCTTGGCATTACCAAAAGCAAAATCTAGTTGCTACTTCCTTAAATCACGCTGAAACAATTGCACTTCATGAAGCATGTAAAGAATATGTGTGGCTCAGATCTATGACTCAACATATACAAGAAGCAAGCAGAATAATCATAAATAAAGAGCCAACAAAATTGTTTGGAGACAATGATGTATGTGTTACCCAACTCAAAGAATTTTATGTCAAGAGCGACCGAACAAAGGATATTCCTCCAAGACTTTTCTCCTACACACGAGAACTCGATAAGAATCAAGAAGTGAATATTCAATATATCTGTTCAATGGATAATACAGCTGATCTATATACAAAGGCACTTCTCACTACAACATTCAGAAAACATGTTCACGGAGTTGGGACACGTCAACTACAAAACTTATGAAGAGAACAATATATCCATTATTTCAGCGAGAGATTATGTTAGTGTAATCTTTTTCTCTTGTCATGGTTTTTATCCCATAGGGTTTTCCATGAGAATTTTTTTAACGAGTCAATGCGTAATACATCACTAGTAATTGATAATGAAGGAGAAATATTATAAAACGGATAATTATCCATCTAAATAATTTACTAAGTTTTATATTTACAGACTTACTTCTTGCCGACTGAAACCCCTATATGTTACCTCATTGTATAAGTTACTCTTGTACTTATCAAAAAGAATGAGAATAATCTACGTTCTCTTACATCTTTCTTATCTCCTTTTATAATAATAACTACGATTATACCCACGTTATAACACGGGATTTGATTATTTTGATGTTCTTTTAAACCGTGTTCATTTAGATTGTTAGACTTGTGTTGATATTTTGGAATATTGTTTTTGAGATGTTGTTTTAGAGGCCCAAAATCTAAACAAAAATTGATCCGAATTAGAGAAATCAAAACTGAAAAAATACTGAAATGACTCCTATATCTATGTACCCAAAAAACCAAACTTGAACCCGAACCCAAACCAAATAAAGAACCAAAATAATCTAAGAAACCTAACTTAAGCCTATTTTAAGGGTTGTTGTAAAATTTAGGTTAATTTTATCTTATAATTTACAACACAAACAAAATAAAAGTGTCTCCCGCTTTAATAATCAAAATACCCAATTACATATAAAAAACTTGAGAAAATAAAAAATATGTATAAAAATCTATGTATGCATAAAATCAAATTCAAACCCGTAACTAAACTGAATCATGAACCCATATATTTTTATTAAATTTTAGTTTTCTAAGAGTTTTCTATTAAATTTTTTATAATTTTGAATTTTTGTATAAAAATCTGTAACAAAACCTACCTTAAGCATATTTTAAGGGTTGTTATAACCTTTAGGTTAATATTATCCTATAGCTTATAACATGGCCAAAATAAAAGTATCTTCCATTTTAATATATAAAGTAGGATTCAACCCATGCTATAGCGTGAAATTTGATTGTTTCTTTAAACCGTATTTATCTCGTTCTTAGATTGGTGTTGATATTTTGAATATTATTTTCGAAATATTTTTTTAGTGCCACAAAACTCAAACCGAAATCAACTCAAATTAGAAGAATCTAATCCAGACTAAACACTCCACAGGTCCTAAATCTATATTAAAAAAAACTGAACTCAAGTCCGATATGAAACCAATCAAGAACCAAATTTTAGAGTTTTTTTATTAAATCTTTTTCAAATTTTGAATTTTTATATAAAGATACCTGAATCCGAACTCAATCTATACCGTACCAAACTATATCTGAAAAATAAATTATCTGAATACGTCTTAAATTAAAATAACCAAAATACCAAATTAGATAAACCAAACCCGACAAAATACCAGAATGCATCCTAAATATATATACTGGGAAAATCCAATCCAAAATCGAAACATAATCGAATCAATAACCAAATTTGTAACCAAAATGTTTTTTTTTTTAATATTAAAATTTAGTTTTTTTAGAATTTTTCTATTATTTTAGAATTTTTATGTAAAAATCTGTAATAAAACTATCTTTATCATATTTTTAAAGGATTGTTATGAATTTAGGTTAATTTATCTTATAGTTTATAACATATCTTATATATTAAAGCGGGGGACAATTTCATTTTGACCATGTTATAAACTATAGGATAAAATTAACTTATGATTTGTAACAACCTTTAAAAATAGGATTAAGGTAGATTTGGTTATAAATTTTTATATAAACATTTAAAACTAATAAATATCTAATAGGAAAAAAAACTTTAAGACTAAAATTTAATAAAATATATCGGGTACAAATTCGGTTATTGATCGAGTTCCGGTTTAGATTTGGATTCAGTTTTTCTGGGAACATATATTTAGAACTCATTATGGTATCTTGTTTAGTTTGGTTCTTTTAATTCGATATTTTTGTTCTTTTGATTTAAAACGTATACGGATATTTTTATTTTTTGGACATAGTTCGTTTTGATATAGATTCATATATTTTTATATAAACATTCAAAATTGAAAAATATAAAACTCTAAAAAATTAAAATTTGATTATTGATTTGGTTTGGGTTTTTAGATATATAGATTTACAACTCATTGGTATTTTTTTGGGGTTCATTCTTTTAATTTGGGTTTTGGATTGTATTTTGGACCTCTAAAATAAATCTAGAAAAATATATTCAAAATATCAATACGGATCTAAAAAGCTAAATTAACACAATTGAAAAATTAATCAAATCTCACACAATAGCGTGGATATAATCCTAGTCCAAAATGAAAGTGTCAATATTATATTATTCAATAGTTATTTGTCAACATATTTTAAATTATAATGCGGTTGCATATATATATATATATATATATATTTTTTTGTTGATATAATTTTGCTATTTGATGCTTACCACAAAAAAATGCTATTTGATGATAAAGACTCTAGCAACTTTAGTTTTGCAAACTACGTTTTAGATCATTCTCCATTTACCAAATTTTTCATTTTGAAAAAGCCATTTACAAAATTATTTTATAACGCATCCACAAACTTACTTAGTTTAAAAAAATCAAAATTCATATTACAATCCAAAAGGCATATCTCGCAAAATAGAAGTCAAGATTTGACATAGGGGTGTTCACATTCAATGGACATTGAGGGACTGACACTTCGACTGATCAGACCAGACTAAATACACTTAACCCAATTTTTCTCTAGCATGTGTAATTAAACCTAGGACAAAAAACTTAGAATTAATAACTTACACGGACATAACTATGAAATAAAATGTATTACAACTCAATGATTTGTTTTGAGGTTAATTGTCCGATTGGTATTAGTGGTCTTAGCGGTGCATTAAAAGTCTGATTGATAATTGTGGTTCTAGCGATGTATGACAAAAGGTTTGATTGGTACCTGCAGTTTATAACAAGTACGGTATAAGTGCAATTTTTAAGTAAAAAAAAGATAAGAAAAATATGTAATTGGTGAAAGTATAATAGCGCTACGATTTTTTAGATATATTAAAATATCATTGATATAATATATTTAAAGAGTTTATAAAAGTTGGTAACTAAAATTTTATTATAATTGATAAATTATATAAACAAGAAAAAACTAAAATAAAAATAAGATAAAAAATTAAATAAAAAACTAATTTCAATCACTCTCATTTTCTTATCATATATTTGCAATATTATCTCTTATTTTTGACATATGTTCTCCATCATTAACTTCTATTTTTGTATATTTTTAAAATCCGGTTGGTAACTCATGTTGTTAGCTCTAATCTTTGTTTTTATCTATGCGAATCCTACATCTGATCCGATACTCAGATCTGATCTAATACCCACATGTGCATTATGATTAGACCTAATAGTTACTTTTGTCTCTATTCGAACTTGAATGGATACCCAAAATTTTGGGGTAATCTCGTGTAGGTTAATTTGGTCCTGGTAATCGGGTCCGGGCAATATGCAGAAAACTACTTATAGATCTGATAAAAAATATAGTATCACATGACAAACTATTAATTGAATTTAGTTTTTTTAACAATAATTAGATTGATAAGACTCGATCCATAATCAAAGCTCTCCAACTGATGCCAAACTAAATCAGAAGCAAGCTAACTGGGTCACTTGTTTCTTGGTATATTTAATTTTAATTAATTATTAATTATGTAAAATATATTAATTTAGTTAATTAATCAGAATATAGCAAGTGGTTTTTAGCCTAGTGGCATGTGGTAAGTTCACTAAAGACAAGCACACTTGCATGTCTCGGAATTGAATTCTGCTGCCTGCATTATACATGAACTTGACTAAAAGGCCGACCATTTGTGACCCAATGTTAACAAAAAAAATCAAAAGAGTTATTTATCAAGATTCTTTGTACTACATGACCAGTATATAACAATCAAGTATGTTATAGAATTAGGCTGTGATTGTTTGCTTAGGAGCGGGGCGAATTTCAATAAAAAAGGTAAAAATATTTAAAGTTCACCAATCAACAATATAGTTAAGTGCGGGATGTTTTTTGTTGGGAAAACAAAAAAAACGCAAATTTTTTTTCTTTGTACTACAAAATAGCAAAACCACTTTTTCAACCAAAAGCACCTCATATGGTTGAGAATTTACATTCTTATTGTTTTTATTCTTTTCCTCAATCTTTTTTACATCTATTTTATTTTATCATGCATATTTAGTTATTTAATATTTATATATGATTTAGCAAATATATATGTACATGCATATTTCGTTATATTAGGTTATTATGTACTATGATTTAGCAATAAATATTTAGTTATATAAGAAAATAATCCACTTAATATTTCTGAACATGGGAAAAACCAATTAATAATTGAAATTATTTTCCTTCCCTTTGCACTGGAAAGGAATCGAACTCTAGTGCTTGAGGATTTGTAAAATGACCATCACGAATGGGCCACCTGTCCTCGACCATATATCAGTTTCTATTTTCTATATTTTATCAATCAAAATATAATATTAATTATTTAATTTTGAAATTCTCTTAATAATTAGTTAAATAAATTCATTATAGTAAATTTTGATTTAATATACTATCGCAAAAATCATATCATTTTTTTTATTTTCACTATTCATTTTTTTTGTCTCACACTGCTATATTGTCAGCAATCAAAGTATGTTTTGTCCTTTTTTTTAGTTGGACTGCATTTGATCTGCACCGCACTTTGTCCCGCACTTGTACCGCATCGCACTTTGTCCCACCCCGCCAAAACCTCAGTCACCAATCAAACCCTTATTAGTGTAATATATATTTATTATTAAATATAATACTTTGTGTTTTCAAACCACTTCACTTTCTTATCATTTGCGTTTTGCCTTTTTAATAAGAATTTTTTTGGGTTTTTTTGTATTTCAAAAAATGCATATTTATTAACTTTTTTTTGTGATTGGTAGCATTACGTCCCGCAAATCAAAAACTGCACTTACTAATCAATGCTAAAGTGTAGTGCAATATAAGTGTGAAACAAAATATGATACGATATAAAAGTGCGGTTTTAATTAAAAAATTTGGACAAAAAACATATAATTAGTGAAATAATATAAGTGGTATGGTTTGTTTATAATTTGATTAGTTAAATCTAATTTTATCTATTTTGAAAAATAGATATGACTAATTATATTAGTTTTAGTGAAGAAACCTTTTTAATATATAATTTTACTAATGTTAAAAGTGTTTAGTTTTTTACATATATATATTATATGATATATATATATTGGTAATTTATATATGATATTAATTTTATATCTTTATTTGGTCAAATATTCAAAATAATATATAAGATATATAAATGTATATGCATTTTTGTCCTGCACCCCACACCAATATGACAATATGTTTTTTTTCTCTCTTCAAAGTAATTTTTCTTTTTGTAGACATCGACAAAGTTTTCCGATCTCCTTTTCTGATGGCCACTCTATCTTACTATCGTCGGAAAAGGGACCCTCTATCTATGGACTCTCCTCCGACAGAGTCTCTTTGTCAATCGTAGGTCGACGCACCGAGAATCTGGTTTTTTCTCTCTCAGTTTGATTTTGGAAGGTCTTCCTCTGTCAGTCTTTGCCGGTTATGTCTTCTCGCCAGTCTCTTCTTCTTCTTCTTCTCATGAGGTAGAAGATAGTATTTAGGTGCTTACCGTGTGGTCAGTAACTTTTTCCGTGTGGTCGTTACCACCGTCTCCTCTTTGTCTCTCCTTCGCTCGAGAACAACGTTGGATTGTTGGAGCTGGTGGTGTATCGCCACTCTCAGAGGTTCGCCGGATCTTGTCCTCTCCGATTTGTTTTCTGGGAAAGAATCTTTGGTCTTTTCTTCTTTGTAGTTTTTCTAGTAGCTCTTCTTAGATTATTGGCTAGAGAACAGCTAGCTTCCAGGTTGTTGATGTTGTTTTGCTCTTTGGGTTTCTATGATCGATGCATTTTCAGTTAAAGCCTTTTTTTGGGTGTTGATTTTCCTCATTGTGCTTCTTCGCCTTGTGTTTGAGTTTGGACTAGCTTAAGTCTTACCGTTTGTAAGTCTAGTATGTGCGGGTGTTTTAGCTTGGCAAAGTTAGGAGTTCGATCTTTGTTGCTTGCTAATTGGAGGCTCTAGTAAGATCTCGATTATATCTATCAGACCTTTGTTCTAGCCGATCTTGGGGATGAGCTTGGTAAGCCAAGCTTAGGTTCATTTTCTTTTCTTGGTCCGTTTAGTTCTTCTTTGGGATAGCTCATGGACAGTACCTTGAGTATCCCCTACTTAGCACACGTGGTGTGAATTTGGCAGCTCCTGCTATTGTATTGTTGACGGCCATGTTTTATGATTTTTGGTGAATGACTTTCTCTTCCTATAGGTCTATGTTTTGATTTTTTTCTTTCGCCATGTTAAATTTTTATTCCTATAGTAGTTGTTTCGCTCCTTCAATCCTAGAAATATTCACTACTTTTGTTGCGATTGTTGGACCAATTATTTTGTTTACATATTTTTTATTTTTTTGACATGTAACCAAGCTTATAGGTTAATCCTACCTCTTTTATTTTAATGAAATATTTACCAATTATCAAAAAAATGACAGCATGTGCGTTATTTTTGTAAACAGTAGCATCTTCTTTCACATATTTTTCTCTCACAAAAACACCTTTACCTTTATTTGAAAACCATGAATGACTAAAAGTTAAGGTGATTGGTGTAATTTTTATAGTTTCATGTTTTTAAGTAAAAACCGTCCCACACCTATGCTCAACAATCACACCATAAATATGACAAAATAATATTGTCTTATCTATAATAAAGATGTCTTGATTCCGTTTCTATGAATGTCATTTTTTATGAATGCTACTCTAAGTATTTTAAATTTTAGTCATTACAATGATATATTTCTTTCATTTTTTGTCAACAATTAGATCTACAGGACCCGATCTATAGCTTAAAATCTACTATTGAAATTGTTTTTTAAGCTACCATAATGCAGTGGGTAAAAATCGAACTATGATGCTAAGTCATTAACTGGATCATCCTAACCAGCAGACTAAGAGCTACTATGTTGGAGCAAATTGTCATCACGCTGAAGGAGTCAAGGAGAATGAATGAAGAAGAAGAAGTCTGAGTCATAATCGAGATTGTAGGAAGTTAGTTGAGTCAATAATGACTGTTTGAGGTTAATTACTTTGTTTCAGTAATTATAGGAATCGTTGGTTGTAAGGCTATATATAAAGCCATTCATTCTATTGAATAAAGGAGAACTATTTAGCATTTATTTATAGAGCACTTAATATCACAAATTGGTATCGGAGCTCTATTCGTAATTCTGAAGCTTTCTAAGAGAGAAGCTGCAGCTTCAGAAACTTGAGTGAGAGAGAGATGGGGGACGACAAGATGAAACTTCCTTAGTTTGATGGATGCTGAGATCAATGGAGTGAAGTGATGGAAACTTTTCTCAGGGCAAACGGCTTATGGAGTATCATCGACAATGGATTTGAAGAACCACCAACAACAACAGTTTTAACTCCAGAACAACGATAACAACTTAATGATGCAAAAACAAATGATCACAAGGTGAAGCACTATCTCTATCAAGCAATTGACAGAGTGACATTTGAGCAGATTCTGGACAGGAAAATATCCAAAATCATTTGAGAATCGATGAAGAGGAAATATGGAGGTAATGATCGAGTAAAGAGATCGCTGTTGCAGAAGTTGAGAAGGGATTTTGAGCTGTTGGAGATGAGAGAATCTGAGACGGTGGAGGAGTATTTCAAAACGAGTACTTGCTATCACAAATCAGATTAGAAGCAATGGAGAAGTCATGGATGACTCAAAGGTGGTGGAGAAGATCTTAAGGATGTTGAGTGAGAAGTTTATGTACTTGGTGGTGTCAACTGAAGAGTCAAAAGGCATCGGGAGAATGACGTTGGATGAACTACAAAGCTCCCTTTCTATTCATGAACAAAAATTCAAAAAACAAAACAGGGGAGATGATCAAGTCTTGAAGGTTTCTTATGGTGGACAAACAAGTGGAACCAGAGGAAGAGGATCTGGTAGGAGTGGCAGAGAACGTGGTCGAGGGAGATCGTTCTCTAAGGATACAGTGGAATGCTTCATATGTCAAAAACTGAGACATTACAAGAATGAGTGCCCAATATGGGAGGAAGAGGCAAACTATGCAGATTTTGAGGAGGATACTATTCTAATGGCCTACATCAAAGATGTATAAAGATCTGAACTGAGTCTCGAGGATGCTGAGATGATGATGATGGCTTATTATGAGATAGAAGTGGAGGATGCTGAGATGATGATGATGGCGTATTATGAGATAGAAGTGGAGGATGCTGAGATGATGATGATGGCGTGTACTAAGCAGGAAGATAACCTGAGAAAGAAAGCTTGGTTTCTAGACTCAGGTTGCTCAAATCACATGAGTGGCAATCGAGAATTATTCTCAAACCTGAATTCCAAGTTCAAACATATTGTGAAGCTAGGAAATGACAAACGAATGGAG
Source organism: Lepidium aucheri (assembly GCA_900406435.1). Taxonomy (NCBI): domain Eukaryota; kingdom Viridiplantae; phylum Streptophyta; class Magnoliopsida; order Brassicales; family Brassicaceae; genus Lepidium; species Lepidium aucheri. The sequence continues at coordinate 19,052 of OVBA01003781.1, forward strand.
GTAACTGGCAAAGGAAGTGTGAAGCTGATGTTGCACGATGTCTCTTACATTGTGAGTGAAGTGTACTATGTTCCCGAGCTCAAAAACAATCTCTTAAGTCTTGGACAGTTACAAGAAAAGGAGATAACCATCATCATAAAGGCAGGTTTCTGTAAAATATATCATGATGAAAAGGGGTTAATAGTTGTGAGCAAGATGAGATGAAACCAAATGTTCATATTGATTGACCAAAGAAGAGAAGAAAGCAATCAACAAAGGTGTTTAAAGGCAGTTTCAGAGGATGTAACGAAGTTGTGGCATGAACGTTACGGTCACCTCAGTCGCCGTGGAATGACAACTTTGCAAAACAAAAACATGGTACGTGGTTTACTGGTATTTGGTCCTCAAAGTTTCATATGCTCAGATTGTTTAGTTGGGAAGCAACCGGGGAATCAAATTCCTAAAAACAGTTCATGGATAGCCAAAGAAGCACTTGAGTTGGTTCATTTAGACATCTGTGTCCCAATTAATCTGGTATCCACCAGTGGGAAAAGATACACTCTGATTCATAGATGACTTTAGCAGAAAAAGCTGGGTATATATTCTTAAAGAAAAGTCAGAAGCTTTTGGTCAATTCAAGGTGTTCAAAAAATGAGTTGAAACAGAAGCAGGAAAGAGTATGAAGTGTTTAAGATCAGATCGTGGAGGGGAATATCTTCCCATGAATTTGCAGATTTTTGTAAAGAAGAAGGAATTTGAAGACAACTAACTACTGCCTACACTCCTCAGCAAAATGGAACTGCAGAGAGGAAGGATCGAACAATAATAAACATGGTGAGATCTATGCTTCCAACAAGGAAAGTGCCAAGAGCATTCCGGGCTGAAGCAGTTAATTGGACAATTTATGTTCTTAATCATTGCCCAACAGTTACTGTGAAAGATGTTACACCACAAGAGGCTTGGAGTGGAGTGAAGCCAAGTGTGGATCATTTTTTTGTGTGGGGAAGCATAGCTCACGTTCATATCAATGATGAGAAATAAAGCAAGCTTGATGACAAGAGCATAGTCTGTGTCTTTTTCAGTTTCTCCAAAGAATCAAAAGGTTTTCGGCTGTACAATCCTAAAACCAAGAAAATTATTGTGAGCAGAGATGTGGTGTTTGAAGAATCAAAAGGATAGGATTGGAAAGAAGGAGATTCAACAAATGAATTGACATGGAATGATTCAGATGAGAGTTGGGAAGAGAGTGGAGATGAACATGACAATGGTGGAGAAGCAGAATAAGTCGTTACTACAGATACAGAGCAATAAGCTGAGGGTGTAGACGAAGCTCAAAGTCCGATCTTACCGTAAGTCGAGAGCAGGGAGGGAAGAGTAAAGAGACCTCCATGACACCTTAGTGATTACATCACTGAGAATGACGATGATGAAGACCAAGTGAATATGGTCGAGATCAAAGAGAGCAACTACTCAACTGATCTAGAAAGCTTTGAAGAAGCAGGAAAAAGCCTAAAATGGAGAGAGGGTATGAATGAAGAGATGAACTCAATTGTGAAAAATTAGACTTGGAGCCTTGCAGATTTGCCAAAGGGAGTGAAATGAAACCGGTGTCAAGTGGATCTACAAGACAAAGTTCAACGAGGCTGGTGAAATTAACAAGTTCAAAGCTCGTTTGGTAGCCAAATGGTACTAGCAGAAACATTGAATTGACTATACTAAAGTGTATGCACCTGTGGCTCAAATGGACACTATCCAGACATTGATCTCAAGAGTAGCGTATAAGGGTTGGGACCTATATGAACTAGATGTGAAGTCAGCCTTTCTCCATGGGATCCTAGCCAAGGATGTATATGTTGAGCAGCCAAAGAGTTTTATTGTTAAGGGAGCTGAAGACAAGGTGTACAAACTCCATAAAGCCTTGTATGGCTTAAAACAGGCTCCAAAGGCTTGGTTCAGCCGAACTGAGGAGTACTTCATGAAAGAGGGCTTTGAGAAATCTCAGAATGAGGAGACATTGTTCATTAAAACAAACAAGATCGATAAGCTCTTATTCATCAGTGTTTATGTTGATGATTTAATATACATAGGAGATGATGCAATGTTGATGAAAGAGTTTAAAAAGTCTATGCAAAGAGAATTTGATATGACGGATCTTGGCAGAATAAAATATTTTTTGGGAATTGAGGTGTTGCAGACATCTCTGGGAATTCACATATCTCAAGGAAAGTATGCATTCGAAGTGTTGAAACGTTTCAACATGGAAAGTTGTAATGTTGTTTCAAATCCTATGGTACCAAGAAACAAGCTTGCTCTGGATGAGGAAGGAGAGCGTATAGAATTTTAGATGAGACTTACTATAAGCAGATAATTGGAAGCCTCATGTATATCACAACCACAAGATCGGACCTGCAATTTGCTGTGAGTCTACTAAGTCGTTACATGGCTAGACCAACACAATTGCACATACAAGCAACTAAATGAGTTCTCAGATATCTAAGTGGAATTATGGATTATGGTATTTGGTACAAGAAATGAGGGACGGAATAAGTTCAGATATACACAGATAGTGATTCCACTGGAGACATTGACAGCGGAAAGAGCACCTCTAGTTACATTTTTCTTATGAATGATGCAGCAGTGGCATGATCATCGAAAAAACAACCAATTGTCACATTCTCCACCACTGAAGCTGAATATGTGGCTGCATCAAGTTGTGCTTGTCAATTGATATGGTTCAACAGAATTCTGTGTGAGCTGAAGTACGATGGTGAAGGAAGTAATGTCATATTATGTGATAATACTTCTACAATCAAGCTATCTAAAAATCTTGTTTTTCATGGGAGATGCAAGCATATAGGAGTACATTTTCATTTCTTAAAGGACTTGGTCAAGGAAGGTACACTATGTTTGGAACATTGCGGATCAAGAGATCAAGTAGCAGACATATTCACTAAGACATTGAAGAAAGAAGTGTTCGAAAGTCTAAGGAGCAAACTCGAAATTTGCTATGTTGAAGATAAGCGAAGTCTGGTGAACCATTTTTAGTTTAGGGAGGGCTTGCTGGAGCAAATTGCCATCACGCTGAAGGAATCAAAGAGAATAAATGAAGAAGAAGTTTGAGTCATAATCTAGATTGTAGGAAGTTAGTTGAGTCAATAATGACTGTTTGAGGTTAATTACTCAGTCAGAATTTTTGTTTCAGTAATTTTAGGAGTCGTTGGTTGTAAGGCTATATATAAAGCCATTCATTCTATTAAAATAAGGAGAACTATTCAACGTTACAGAGCACTTAACATTATATACTCAGCATATTTTTTCTCTCCATTCAAATAAATTATGTTTAAAGTTGTTGCACAATAATTAATTAAGTAATTGGATAAATTCCATTTTATTTTATCTAAAAAACATTATTTATTTTAAAATGATTATCTAATTAATCATCAAAAATTTACAAAACACTAATAGTCACAAAAAACACGTGCCAATAATTATTATAAAATACTTTGACTTTTTGCACGCTATAGAAAATATTATATAGTATCATGTAAAAGAATTTGTTATTAATTAAAATAAAGTGTTACTTTTTTGGGTAAAAAATACAGTAAAATTTCTATAAATTAATAATATTGGGACTTCATAAAATTATTAATTTAGGAAGGTATTAGTTTATCTATTAATTAATATTATTAATTTATATTAGTTTTATTTTTTAAAATTGTTTTAAAATGATAAATTGGGATCATTTTTAGATTAATCTTTTGAAAGTTATAAATTTTGTAGTTGATCTAAACTGTTTGATTTGAATAGCTTATAATACTATTACAAAAAAATGGTAGATACTAAAATTTTGAAAACTTAAAAAGAATATGGTTATTTTTATGACATTTGATATTACAATATCATAATTTGAAAACAGAACTCAACAATTTTCTTATAGAGTTAAGCTCTAGGAAAAATTTCATCTTTTATAAAATCATACTTTAATATACGAAATCATATATATATATATATGTATATATGTAAATTTAGATGATTATTAATTTACGATATTATTGAGACTATATTTTTACCTAGAAGTTTCCAAATAAATATTATCTTATTAATTTATTAAATTTGATCAAAGTTTACACTAGTCTGACTTGGGACAAAAAAATTTTATTATATTATAGAAATTATTATTTTATCGAGTATTAATTTATAGAGGTTCTACTGTAACATGATGTTAAAGAAAGCTATGGCTAAATAACACTTTAGGAAATACGTTTCCTAATTGACAAAAAAATGTGAAGTTATATATATATATATATTATGAGATAATTATCAAATAGGGACTAAGATTTATAAAACATTTCCAAAATAGGGAGTGCTAGAGACTTATTCTGAAATAGGGACTTGATCTCTCATTTATGCACACAATCAAATAAATACAACAAAATGCAAATAACTAGTCGTTGGTAGCACTTTGAGATTCGAATCACATAGAGTCTAGAGCTAACACGGTCCGATTAGTCAAACACAACTCAAGCTAGAGCGGATATATATGGTTTTTCGATAAAAATAAAATCAAACAACTTAAATGAAAGCAGACAAATGAACAAATAAGTTAATACCGATAAAGACAATGGATGTAGGGTTAGGCAATCTAATTCAGGGGATGACAATAGATCTAGCAAATATAGGGTTCTTACACAAAACACCATCCTAGGACATGAATCTCATTCTATCTAGATTGATCCACTCTCGTAGCATCAGTCCCTTTGCAAGAAATAGGGAAATTAAACTCTTGTTTGTTGACCTATAACTTGGCAAGCATTAAAACCTAGTTCACTAAGATCATTTTACACCCTAACATCAAATCTCGTTGGATAGGGAAGGAAAACCCACAAAAAGGTTGGTTTTGGTATTCCATCGAATACCTCTGGGGTGATGTTTCCCTGCCTTCAGGATTACTAGCTGATCAAGCTAAACCCAGCATTAAGTGCCCCTTAAGTGGATGATCTATAGATTTAGCAACCTTAGCTACAAGAATCTATCATCAAACCCCTAGATCTACCTAACCTTTAACCCATTAAGTAACTACTCACTCATACTCAAGCACAACTCAAAGTAAATGACAAATATGGTTGAAATGATAAAGATAAGAGGAGAAGGAATTAAGAGGAAACTCTTGATAGGAAGATGAAACAGGATCTGATTCATAAATCTGAACAAAACCCGACCCAATATATAGGACCCAAATCCGAACCGAACCTGACCTAAATATCCTATTGGGTCCTATATCTATATACCCAAAACTTCGGACCTAAACCGAATCCCCAATGGGTACCCAAAAACCCGAAATATAAATATATATTTTTTAAATATTATTTATATTAATACCTTTAATAAGTTTATTACAAAAAATTACAATTATAAAACTTAGTATATTAGTAATTTAAGATTAAAACAACTAAAACAATCTAAAATATTCAAAAATCTTTATTAATTTTCTGAATTTTAATTTTTCATTAAATATTTATTAGTTTTATAAAATTTATTTAGATAGAAATACCCGTATCCGAACCGGACCCAAATCTTTTTGAGTGTTTTTATAGATATCCGGAACGACCCAGACCCGAATGTACCAAACCGAACCTGATCCGATAACTAAAAATACCCAATGGGTCCTAAGTCTCTAGATCCCAAAACCAAAAGTCGAAAGGGCCCGAATCGAACCCGACCCAAAACCTGAAATGCCCATACTTACATAAATCCATGAGAAAATCCTACAAAGTCTTCTCCAAATCTTCAACACAACAAACCAAAGGACAAAAGTTTGAAACTTTGCTACAAGAGTGAAAGAGAATGAGTTAGTGGATTGGATCAAGGGTTATTGCCTTTAAATAGTCTAGGAAATAAATGCATTGGGTTGAGCTGGGACAAACCAGATCAGATCTGAAAATAAAAGGGATAAGGTAAGTGTTTCTAGGTAGTGATTCGACCGATGCTGGTCATGTCACAGCCATTCTGTGTGTCTTCTGAGCCAGATTGGCTGATCGGGCGATTCGAGACTACTTCTCATTCTTCGTGTTAGTTCTTCCTTCGTCCTTGGCTTTTTCTCCTTTGCTCCACCTCTCCTCACCATCCTTCTTCTCCATGCATCACTGCTCCATCCTCACTCCGTTCACCAAGACTCTAAACACCTGAAAATATGCAAAACATGCAAGAACATGCAAATATCTAGTCCTAGACTCTAAGGATGCAAAATGAGTGAGTTCTACCCTAGAATGAGTGAATATACAACCTAAATGCTGTGAAAAATGCATGTAAAAGTGGTAAATTACAGTGTATATCAACTCCCCCGGACTTGTTTTTTGTTTTCCTTCAAGTAAACAACCAACAAAACCGAAAGGAGAGGTTGCCATGTGGGAACTCGATTGCAAAAAAAACTGGTAGAGAGATCGAATACTAGCTGCAAAGTGAGTAATCTTTACTTAAAAGCTTTAGCCATACTCGTCATATCTCAAACTCGACTCACTCAAACTAGACAAGCATTCACATCCATCATTCCTTTAAAAATTCATTAATCAAAACTGTGGATCAAGTTGTGCAAGTTCAATGGATTCATTTGGTTAAGGGCAAGGTCAAGAGACAAAGATGGTCTTGTAACACCCTAAACCCGCAAGCTTATGTTCCAACACATTTTTAGTAAAGCCTTGGGCGGACCTTACACTTAACCATTTCAAGTTCCATATTTCACTAAGTCAAAATTCGATTTTTAATAAGATGTGACAAGCCCAAACATTCATAAATAAATACGGTTCCATTCTTATTCAAACTAAAATCAATGTTCAAACATAAATTCAAACTTAAACGATAACTTAACGAAATCCAAATCGGTTCTAGCATCAAGTTCAATTTTAAATAACATTAATAAAACCCCAAATTCCCTAAATCCACCTTCTCTCCCTTCCGCCGTGGTCTCACATCTACTAACCACTTTCTCGATCATTGGCCAACTCTTTACCTACAATCATGTAGATTGAATAAGCAAACAAATTTGCTTAGTGGTTCGGTCATTCCGTCCCACTAGGCTATAACCAGAACAAGCATTCAATAACAAATCAAATAAACCAAAGAACAATCACGATCTAGGTTAACATATCGATTAACTTAACTACCTGGGTTACTTCCGGATCAGCTAAGTAATCCTTTCCATTCAATTCATCATTCTTTTCATTCACAAACCCTTGGTTCTATATCACAAACACCGAACCCTTGGTTCTATAACACAAA
>OVBA01003782.1:0-26303 GCA_900406435.1 Lepidium aucheri
GAATCATGATGACTATTATTCATCTGCTGATCTGTTGAATTTGATGGTAGAGATTGCTCAATTTTGAGCTCTTGATTGTTGTTACTAGGAGAAGAGATCAAATCCTTACCAGCTTGATCTTGTTGTCCCTGGCAACGAACATGCATGAACCACTTAGAGAGCGCAGTACAACGAAGAGTGAAGACGAGATTTGTCGAGGATCATACATTGTTCAACATTTTGATTTTCTTGAAATTATTGCCTTGGAAGAATATAGTTTTTGTTGGAAACATGAATACATTTATATTTTTTGATCTTTTGTTTTATTTCTAATATTTATCCCAATAACCTAATTCAAGGAGAACAATGAGCCTCTTTAAATTTTGAAGAACACATCCATTATTTGTATTAATGGTTGTTTAAGATTCAATAGAAACAGATGAAGATGTGTGAGTGAAGTTAGAAATAATAAGGAAAATTCTTATTCCGTAAAATGTGTTAATTAACTAAATAACCTATTTCTATGGATGCTTATATAACTAAAAATAGCAAAAATTGTTTTCTGGTTCTGAATATTGGATTGAATTGTGTAATTAAGGATTATACGTATAATTAAAATTTAGACTCAGTAATTGTATCTCTTATTGTTAGATGATATACCAAGTTTTTTCTTTTAACTTGTAAGAAAATTTATGTCTTTCCATATAAAGTAGATAAATTAATAAAGGATGGTGACTCCGTTTGAATAAGCCGGTTGAAAGAAAAATAAGCGTTTCAAGAGAATTTAGACACCTTAATACTTGAGGATCCTATGAATGAGTCAGATGTTGCATCTGAATCAAAGCAGAGTGTTCCTCCTCCAAATGAAGAAGCAGATGTATCACATAATGCTCCCTCATCTTCTAATAGACCAAGGGCAAGTCATAAAAGATCAAATGTCGTACAAGCTGGACATGTTGTAGTTGATGTGATTAGGGATAGTATTCAGTCCGTGATCACATTCTTTCCCACAAGAACCGTCTAATAGAGAACTATCCTGAATTTAGTTGCAATCAGCTTTGGGTCATGCAAGTTTTGCATTCTCTGCCTAGTATAATAATGTGATCTCCTTTGTACAAAACGACAATTTCAACATCTAAAGAAGATATTATTAACCGTCACACATTTTTATGTTATGAAGAGGAAGAGAACAAGATTATATTGCAACTCGGGAAAGTAAAAATGCATGAGGGATGCATTAGTGACATTTTGATGAATTAGTGAACACTATTTGCTTGTTTATTTAGATAAATGGCATTTCTTTTTTAATTTGCATTAGTGACATTTCTATGAATTATAGTGTATGACATTCCTATTAATATTAAAAAAATTATGGCTTTATATTCATTTAAATGTATATCTTCTATGAACATACCATTAAACAGCTTGCTTCATTAGTCTCATATAATTCTCAAATAAATATTTAATCTATATTTTTGAAAATTGTAATATAACTTATGTTCAATTTAGTTCATAAAAAAATTTGTATTCATGTTAGTCAATATTTTCTTCTAAAGGAGTTTTTGAATTTTTTATTTGGATACTTTTGAAACTACTAATATAAAAAATTCAGAAATGAAGCTTGATTGTTCTCTTAATTTTTTGTCAAAAGATTCTCTTTTCCACCTAAAAATTATTCTTATTTGTAAATTACATATCATATTAAATCTTAAAAATTGTGGATACTAAACCTACTCAGAGCCACTAGAAATACTTCCACTAAAATTTCAATCGTATCGCCATGAACAACTCGATGCCATCTAAAGACCGATCATCATCCATTACATTCTGTTTATATATAAAAAAGTAACCTTCTTGAGGCAAATTTAATTGAAACCTCTGTTGAATCTTCATCAACTCTTTCCTCAATTCTTCAACTTTATCACTTGCATTCACTTCCACTAGAATCTTCCTAGTCCCACTTTTAGGCAACACCATTACCCTCAGCTTCTTCGGGTTATTGATAATCAATGCCATTGTTGAATCATGATGACTATTATTTATCTGTTGATCTGTTGAATTTGATGGTAGAGATTGCTCGGTTTTGAGTTCTTGATTGTTGTTACTAGGAGAAGAGATCAAAATTTAAAGACGAGATTTGTCAAGGATCATACATTGTTCAATATTTTGATCATCTTGAAGAATATTGCCTTGGAAGAATAGAGTTTGTTTGGAAACAGGAATACGTTGATATTTTTCGATCTTCTGTTTGACTTCTACTATTGTATCCCAATAACCTAATTCAAAGGAGAACGATGAGCCACTTTGAGTTTCAAAGAACACATCCATTATTTTTATTAATGGTTGTTTGAGTCTCAATAGAAACTGATGAAGAAGTGTGAGTGAAGTTAGAAAAGATATGATAACTTCTTATTTCGTAGAATGTGTTTATTAACTAAATGACCTATTTCTATGGATGCTTACATAACTAAAAACGGCAAATATAGTTTTCTGGTTCTGAATATTGGATTAAAATTGTGTAATTAAGGATTGTACGTATGAAATTTAGACTCAGTAACTGTATCTCCTATTTTTAGATCATATACCAAGTTTTTTTTAACTTGTAAGAAAATTTATATCTTTCCATATAAAGCAGATCAAATTAATAAAGGGTGGTGACTCCGTTTAAATAAGCCAGTTGAAAAAAAATAAGCGGTTGAAGAGAATTTAGACACTTTAATACTTGAGGATCCTATGAATGACTCGGATGCTGCATTTGAATCAAGGCAGAGTGTTCCTCCTCCAAATCAAGAAGCAGATGTATCACATAATGCTCCCTGATCTTCTAATAGACCTAGGGCAAGTCGGAAAAAGATCAAGGGTCGTACAAGCTGGACATGTTGTAGCTGATGTGATTATAGATAGTATTCAGTCCCGTGATCAGATTCTTTCCCACAAAAACCATGTGATAGATAACCATCCTGAATTTAGTTGCAATCAGCTTCGGGCTATGCAAGTTTTGCTTCTCTGCCTAGTATAAGAATTTTGTCTTGTACAAAGCGGCAATTCAACATCTAATGATAATACTAACCGTCAGACTTTTTATGTTATGAAGAGGATGAGAACAAGATTTTTGTACTTGGAATTTGCAACTGGAGAAAGTAGAGATGCATGAGGGATCCATTAGTGATATTTTGATGAATTAGTGAACAATATTTGCTTGTTTATTCAGATTATAGCCATTTCTATGTTAATTTGCATTAGTGACATTTCTATGAATTCAAGTGTATGAAATTCCTATGAATATTAGAAATTTATGGCTTTATATTCGTTTAACTATATATCTCCTATGTACATACCATTTAACATCTTGTTTTGTTATGATATTTGTAGTTTGTTTACTAAAAAACATTGCAATGATTCTGCATGATACATTTAGGTATCTAGTGGAAGATGATGATATGGATATGGTTTTAAATGAAGAAGAAGATATGTATGGTGTTGTAGAAGAAATGTATGTAGTGATGGTTGTTAACATTGACAGGCATATATTGAGGATGAATTTGGGTGGAGGTTGGCGCCGTGTGCAGCAATTTATGTTTAAATCTGAGACGTAATGTTTTGATATCTTACGCATGAAGTAGGAAACATTAAAAGAACTATGAAAGAAGCTGTTAGAACAATATAAGCCGGAGGAATCTTGCAATGTTTATCTAGAAGAGAGTGTTGCAATGTTTATAAAGATGGTGGCACAAGATTTAATTGTACAAGTCATTGCTAAGCGGTATCAACATTCTCTTGACACAGTGAAAAGAAAATTGTATGATGTTTTAAGTGCTCTCTTGAAACTTACAGCAGACATCGTGAAGCCTACAAGGGGTGTTCAGTTGCCAAGTCCTAATCCTGTTTTAGCAAATGATCGACGATATTGGCCTTATTTTAGGGATTGCATTGGTACTTTTGATGGTACACATGTGCTTGTTTATCCTCCATTTGGAAATGTTGAACCATACAGAGGTCAAAAATATGAAGCAACAATGAATGTGCTTGCTATATGTAATTTTACAATGAGATTCATATATGCTCATGTTGGAGTGCCTGGGAGAGCACATGACACAGAGGTGCTGACATTTTGTGCTACACAAGAGCTTTTTTTTCCTTATCCTCCAAATCAAAAATATTACTTAGTCGACTCAGGGTATCCAACTAGAATTGGTTACTTAAGGCCTCATCGTAAGACAAGATACCACCTTGATCAGTTCATAAGGGGAGGACAGCCGATGACTACTAGAAAATTGTTTAACCGCAAGTATTCCGGTTTACGTTCGATAATAGAGCGAACTTTTGGTGTATGGAAAGCTAAATGGAGGATTTTAGACCGAAAACATCCTAAGTATAAGCTGAGGAAGTGGGTAAATATTTTGACAGCAACTATGTCTCTCCATAATTTTATTTGAGATTCATATGAGGAGGATCAAGACATTGCACATTGGGAAATGGTTGACAAGTATGAAATCGTAGTGATCAAGTGGTAGAAAATAACAAAGAGGGAGATAATAACATACATATTCCATACGTACCGACGGGTGATAGAGTGATGAAAGGTGTACATAACTCTATCATTGAAGAGATAGCAAGAGAAACTCGACTTCCATATTAGTGTCATCAAAAATTTTGGATTTATTGATTTTTACGATGTTGGCTTTTAAAAAAAATCATTGACTTTCACGGAGGTTATTTCTATCGATGTTGTTTGACATTTTAAGTTTTATAAAATAATTTAAGAATATTAGTAAATTTACATTTCAAATTTATTTGTTGTTTTTGTTTAATTAATTTTTAAATTATGATAGATATATTACTAAGTCTTTGGAAATATATTATATCAATAATAACTATAAATGACCATAAATATTTTTGTGTATATGGAAACTTTGCTAAGAATTAAAACACATAAAAATTTAAAATATATGAATTGTTAAAGTATAAATGTTAATAATTATAAATGATTAAATAAAATATAGAAAAATAAACTGAAATTGATTCAGCTAAAATTAAATTGTAATTTTGAAAATTAAATATTTGATAAGAATAATAATTATAAATATTAGAATAATCATTTAATACTTAACTAAATATAAATTTAATACATTTCATCAAACTAATATTTACAATATAAACTAAGTCGTTTTTGGTAATTTTATTAATAGGTGCATCTAGATGAAGATTCAATTTAGAAAAGAAACATATCTACTTCTAGATGTAGAAATCAACAAGAAAACAAACAATATTTAGCTGTTCCATCCAGATGGTGTATCTAGAAGATCCATCTGAATAGAACAGCTAGATGATGAAATGAATAACACCTAACTTATCATTTTATTGAATTTTCATTTTATAAATACTAATTTATAAACTTTTTTTGTTAAAAGTAGTACCAATATGATTTAATAATAGTTGACATATAATTTTTTCCATATATTTTAATATATAGCTTTTCATCATAAATTATATATAAATGTGAAATTTTAGAAACATGAATTAGAAAAAATTGTTGCAGATACCAAAAGAATAACACAACGACTAATTACTGCAACCAGTCATTGTAATATGTGACATAAACTACCAAAAAAACAGCATAACCACCAATTGCTGCAACTAGTTACTGCGATCTATCACAACGAATACCAAAAAAAAAAAACACAACAATCAGTTATTGTGATCAGTCACAACGCGACGGACAAAAAAAACAATATATCAATTAAGCACAATAATTATAAAAAAAATAAAGAAATCTATTTGATCACGGTTCGCTAATCACTAATGTGTTTGCTAAAAGAATCAGTGCTCACGAGGATACTGAATAAAAAAATACAGAGTTGAATGTGCTTTAAAATATACTTGTATTTGGAAAATGGGTTTGGGGTAGATTAAGTTGATATTTTGGTAAACGTCCCTTTTACCTGTTTGGTTTGATTTTCTCTTCATATTTCGTGGTGCGGCGCAAACTTCTGGAGAGGAATCATTCGTCCAGTAACGTGTTGATTTCATGTGCATATGCTAATGATATATAAGAAACAGAATCATAATGTAATATTATATATATCTCAATGGGAGATCGCTTGATGAAAAACATCATATGTTCAATTGAAACCCGGTCTTACACATCTTATAAACATGATGTCATGTATTTTACGTATAAACTGGTCTATAATTTAATTTACGGAGTTTATTATTCGTTTTCTTTGTTGATTGAGATTTGAGGTTTAACAAGTAAGCAATTATTAAGTAGTAATTAGATATAAGCATCCATTGGTTTTGATGGAGTCATGAAGTCCATACATATTAGCCATCGTCGAACTCATACATGTTAGCAAGGGAGTGAAGCCCAAAAGTTAAGGCCCAAAATTCCAATACAAAAGAAGGCCTTTTGCTGAACCAGATTAGCCTTAATATCGACTCGAGATCAAATCAAATACTTTTTCAAATTCGAGTAAAAAATAGTATATTTTTCAAATAACCGACTTAAAAATACTCATTTATTATTCAGATATAAGTTACTACTGTATGAGATTGGATTAAGTAACGCACAAGCCAGGCTAATGAGATTCTGATGATATAAACAACTAAATCCTTGTTAAAAAGGCGGAAACAAACCCTAACACCAACCCTCTCCGTTGTCAAATTCCTAAATTTTTCCGGCGAAAATGAAGCGAATTGTGAGGATATCATTCACCGACGTCGAGGCGACTGATTCTTCCAGCAGCGAAGACGAATCGCCGTCGCGCCGCCGAGGGAAGAAGCACGTTAAAGAAATCGTCATCGATCCTTCTGATTCCGTTGAGGTCGGCAAGACTCGGTATAAGATCAGAATCCCGGCGAGGCTTCTCGCCGCGAAAGCTACGACGGGGCATAAGAAAAAGTTCCGTGGGGTAAGACAGAGGCCGTGGGGAAAGTGGGCGGCTGAGATCAGATGCGGTAGAACTCACGATGGTGGCAATCGTAAAGGAAGACCTCATCGTATTTGGCTTGGGACTTTTGAAACCGCCGAAGAAGCTGCTCTCGCTTACGACAACGCCGCGATTCAGCTGATTGGGCCTGACGCTCCGACTAATTTTAGCCGCCCTGATGTGGATTCTGCGGCGGCGAAGCAAGATTCCGATGCTGGTGGCTCCGGGAAAACGCCTGATTCTCTGGTTTAAGTTTAACTAACATATAAGGTCGAATGGCCATGGCGTTTAGCAAAAGGTTTCTACTTTGTTGATCGTCTTGTAAATTGATCATCTTTCTGATAACTTCCAACTTCTCTTGTACATGTTGAAATTCTAAAGGTCTAATTTTTATATACAGATTCTTGCTTTTGAAAATTGTATACAGTGATCTTTTGATGTACTCTCTTTATTTGGAATAACAATTGCTTGAAATTTCCATATCGTTTTCGTCCTTAATTGTCAAAAAGTTCATGGTTCGAAACTGAGACAAACCGACATTGTTAATCCCACTCGCATTACTAATTACATAATAATAGTCTGTAAAGAGACTAAAGACGGCTTGCTAGCAAGTTAGCAACTTCATGTTAATGAGCGTTTCTTGTTAAAATCTGACTCTGTTTGGTCTTATTGTAAATCTCACCAACTGGAAAGAATCTCGATACAATTTTAGACATGGAAATGGCTGTCATTTTAAGATGTTGTTCCGGCCAGCTAACATTTTCTCTCTGGGGGACCAGAAATGATATCAAGGTTCAGAAAGTGTATTAATTCACTTTTGAGCAAGACCTCAGTAGGACCAGCTTTGTCAAAACCTTGATCCGAACGTAGCTATTTAATTACATCATCAGAAACCTAAGCTGCTTCAGAAAACCATCTGAAGCAACTTTACTAGTACTAGTATATTTACCAGCAAATAAAACAATCCGAAGCTCTCAACTCTAGGCTCTGCAGTGTTTGCATCCGTTAAGTAGAAACTTTAATTCTTTTAAACCTAAGGGCTTTTCCGTAAATGAACTACTTTCTTAACTGACAAAACGACGCCGTTAGTAGCAGTAAAACTTCGGCAAAACCCTTAGCTTAGCAGGAGTAGGGGTATCGAGAGGGGGAGTTTGAGGAAGACGAAAATGTCAAAGAAACAGGATCTAAATCAATTTTTGATTGCTCATCTCAACACCATCTACGATACTCTTCAGGTATTCTTTCTCCTTGCCGATTCTTGTTCGTTTCTACTCTAATTCGTAAATAGACAAGGTTTGTACTTAAATTTTGCAGTTGTTCGATCAAACAGCATCTCCTACAGAAGAGAAAATTAACTGGAACGATGTTCTTCAGATGTCTGATCACCTCTCTAAACAAGCCACCATAGGTTTAATTACAACTTGGTTTTTGCTGTTATAGGTTCTCAAGTCCTTCTTTTGTTGTGGTGTCTTCTTCTAAATTTGTGCTTTTGTTGTTTCTACTTACACTTAATAGTGGGAATGTTATGGACTGGAGAATCTCCAAGACCTGAAGCACTTAAAGAGACAATGGAGTCTTACTTTAATGCTCTTCAAGGGTTTTTGCTGTGTTGCCATGGAAGCACAGTTGGTGCTGGCCCTACACTTTCGTCAATCATACACGTTTCTGTTAAGCATATTGTTGATTCCAGTTTCAGATTGTTGCAGGGTTCTGTTTCATTATACGGTAATAATAACATGATCTATGCTGTTACTCAAGTACTGCTTATACTTTTCTCCCATTATTCAACAACATTTCAATGAATCATTTTTCAAAGTGGTTCATTGTTTGGGTTGCTTTCAACATACTTTAGTGAGTGCCTAACTATGGATAATTTTGCGGGTGTTTTTTGTTTTGGTATATGTAATCTAGAGGGGTCATATGAACAAGACAAGAAGCCGTCTATTCCGCAACTTTCAGGAGTGGTTTGGGAGGCATGCTCTAGTTTCAAGAAGGTTCCTGCCACAAACATCACTGCGATTGGTAGGGCTATTACACAGGTTGCGGTCTCCATGAAAGATGTTCTTAGGGAGATGAAAGAAGTGAAGCCAGCTTATGCATCATCTGAGTGTGAGGCATCTGGTGATAACAACTCAGATGACGATTTAGGCCACGATTTGTCGCCTGAAGAAATGGAAGTTGCTCAAATGGTTGCTGAGATTGTGTCTGAGACAATCATGGTGATAAAGGAACTCATCCGAGTTATTACCGGGATGATTAAGTTGGAAAATCCAAAGGATAATAGCAGGTTTGTGGATTCGCTTGAGAAGCTACTGAAACTGTGTCAAGTAACTGGAGTACAAATCGATGAACTTGGTGCTTGCGTCTATCCACCGCAGGAGATAGACAAGATGAGGCAAACGGTGAAAATAATACAAGGAAATCTCAACGAAGTTGAGGCTGAAGTTGAGCGTCTGAAGAACTTTTTGGACGGCTTCTCAGGAGCTTGCAGGAAGCTTAGAAACTCGTTGAAACACATGGAAACTGAGTTGGACAGAAGATGTGAAGCTGAAGTAATTGTTGAAATGCAGAATGTTACTCTTGGCAGTTGAGAAAGTTGTTTCGATTTGCTTTTGAATGAATGCCTGTATCAATGGCTTAAAGGCTGAATACTTACTCGTTTGTCTATTAAGTATTAACAAGCATGTCACACCTTAAATTTATAGAGTTTGTTTTCATATCTTTTGCCAACTTGCAAAAGCAAGAATTTCGTTTTGGTAAATACAGATTGAGATTAGATATAGACGTTAGACAAGATCATGTGAATGTAGCGAATTACGTGTAAGTAGGTTATACCACAAGATTACAAGAATGTTTTTCCAAACCAAAATGGCAAACCGGTGACGATTCTAGGTCGTGACTAAACCGGTCGAAACCTTTGGCTTTCTAATATTTTTCAACTTCATACAGAAAATATTGAACATATTTTTCTCATAAATTTTGGTATGCCAACCGGAATTGATGGTTTTAACCGTGGGATTACGGTTCAAGATAGATAGTACTTTTGGAAAATCTCAAACCGGAAAGAAGATTAAGTGAGGATTGAACCGGTACGGTTAAGAGTACATTGAGATAAACCCTTATTTTGTTAAGCTCCGGGAGATGATCGCCGACGCACGGGGGGAGAGATGGCACAAGGCTTCGTGGAAAATTAATGGCCGCTCCTCCTTCCTTGACTTGGATCCTTGGAAAAAGTCCAGAAATTTTCGACTCTCTCTTGATCCATTCCAAGCTTTGGTTCCTATGTGTTCCTCTCTGTTTCCTCAATGATCCTATGTCTCCGTCTCTGTCTCAGAGCTTCGAGATCTTTCTTCTCTATTTCTACTGCCAACAACAACAATAGCGTCTCACGCTTCCTCTTTCGATTCTCTACCCTCCCTCATTGCGCCGCGTCATCATCTTCTTCGAATCTCGAGTCGTATTACGCTGATCTTATTTTGAGCTCCTACGAGGATAAGAAACCCAATAATCGCAAGTGGTCCTCTCATCAGTTTCGTCTCCTCTTGACTGATCCAGATTTGCTTATTAAAGTCCTTAATATGATTCGGGAAAAGCCCGTAATCGCGTTTCAGTTTTTCAAGTGGCTCCAACGGCAGAGCCATGTGAAGCAGTCGCGGCAAGCTTTCGCTGCGATGCTGGAGATTTTAGCTGAAAATGAATTGATGAGTGAAGCGTATCTTGTTGCTGAGAGGAGTATCGATCTTGGTATGCACGAAATTGATGATCTTTTGATTGATGGGCATATTGATAAGCATATTGCTGTCAAGCTTCTGGATCTGTTGTTGTTGGTTTACACGAAGAAATCAACGGCGGAGCAGTGTTTGCTGAGTTTCGAGAAGATGATTAGGAAAGGATTCTTACCTAGTGTTAGGAATTGTAACATTGTTTTGAGGGTTCTTAGAGATTCAAGGATGATGAATAAGGTTCGAGAGGTCTATGAAACGATGCTTGATCATGGTATTACTCCAACGATTATTATCTTTAACACTATGTTGGATTCTTGCTTCAAGGCTGGTGATTTGGAGCAAGTCGCCAAAATTTGGTCAGCAATGGGGCGAGAACATATCGACTTTAGTGAAGTGACTTACAATATACTGATCAATGGATATTCTAAGAACGGTAAAGTGGAAGAAGCTAGGCGGATTCTTGGAGATATGCGAAGATTTGGATTCTCTCTCTCAGCTTATTCGTTTGATCCGTTGATTGAAGGGTATTGTAAACAAGGCTTGTTTGATGAAGCTTGGGGAGTTACTGAAGAAATGCTCACTGCTGGTATTTATCCTACCACATCAACATATAATATATATATACGCGCTCTCTGCGAGTTTGAAAGATTCGATGATGCTAGACGGCTGTTAGTTGGTATGGCCGCTCCTGATGTTGTGTCTTATAATACTCTGATGCATGGATACATAAAGATGGGGAAAATTGCAGAAGCTTCTCTCTTGTTTGATGATTTGCGAGTTGGGAATATCTGTCCGTGTATCGTCACCTACAATACACTAATTAATGGTCTTTGTGAGTCAGGGAACTTGGAAGGTGCTCTGCGGTTAAAAGAAGAGATGACCAACGAACTGATATTTCCTGATGTGAAAACGTACACGACTCTTGTAAAAGGATTTGTTAAGAGTGGGAATCTTTCCAAGGTTACTGAAATTTATGATGAGATGCTGAGGAATGGGATTAAACCTGATAGATATGCATACACTACAAGGATTGTGGGTGAACTGCAGCTTGGAGATCCAGAGAAAGCGTTTCATCTGCATGAAGAGATGGTGGCAACTGGTCATCATGCTCCAGATCTGATAATGTATAACGTTCGTATAAATGGACTTTGTAAGCTTGGGAATCTGGAGAAAGCAATTGAGTTTCAGCGTAAGATTTTTAGAGATGGTCTTGTCCCAGATCATGTTACGTATACCACAGTTATACGTGCTTATTTGGAGAAGGGCCGGTTTAAGATGGCCAGAGACTTGTATGATGAAATGCTGAGGAAAAGGTTATCTCCCTCTGTGGTTACCTACTTTGTGTTGATTCATGGTCATGCGAAAGTGGGAAGGCTAGAACAAGCCTTTCAGTACTCAACCGAGATGAAAAAGAGAGGTGTGCGTCCAAATGTCATGACGCACAATGCTCTTTTACATGGCATGTGCAGAGCTGGCAATATAGATGAAGCTTACAGATACTTGTGCAAGATGGAAGAAGAGGGGATTTCACCAAATAAATATAGCTACACTATGCTTATAAACAAGAACTGTGAGCTTGGTAATTGGGAAGAGGTTGTGAAATTGTATAAAGAGATGCTAGATAAAGAAATTGAGCCAGATAGTTACACGCATAATAGCTTGTTCAAGCATTTGGACAAAGACCACGCGTCACGAGAGGTTGAGTTCCTTGAAAGGATATTACTTAGTTGACGAGGAATCAAAGGTGGTGACCTGGAATGATCATATTTATTCTTGGAGCTGGCCGATTTTGTCACTGAGTGCATATAGTCAATTTTACAATTACTATGCACAATCTAGTTGATGGCTCAGCCTGATTGGTATGTTCAAACTCTGTCACTTCGTTTTCACAAAGCTTCTACAAATTCGTGAATTTTGATTATAGTGCAACTATACTTGTGCAGGGGAAACATACGCTGATGCTGAGCTATGGCAAGAATTGATCTAATGTATTGAAAATTCAATACCTTTAAGCTTCACTCATTCATACACAGCAGAGGCAAGAGAATAATAAAATGACACATAAATGGTGTTATGCAAAGGAAATTCACGCTCAGTGAAAGAAGATTCCCGTGTAATTGTTTAATTCTTTGGAACATTTGTGGGAAAAGATAAAAATGTGAAATGGTATATAAATTTCATTTTTTTTGGGAGAAAAGCCAAAAAGACAAGCTTCGGCTTCTCGTTAGACTTTAAGCATGTTTTAGGTAAACACTAGAATTTCTCTGTATTGTGTCATAATGTTCCTTTCCCATTGAGCCATTGTACAAATCATGCAAGACTTATGTTTTTTGGAACAAATAAAAATGAATACACAAAGTTCACTCCAAATCTTACAGATTTATTATTGTTATTTATAAGTTTAAATTTTTTTACTAGTACACATAATTATAATTAAAAAAAAAGACGGTTTCTAAAATGGGTAGGAGCAAAGAGTGTCCCACATTTTTTGTTTGTCTTTAACTCTGAGGAGGTTTCGAAACCCTAACCCCCCAAACAAACCATCATCATCTCTTTCACTCATCAAAAAAACTAAACCCTAGAATGCGTATCGCTTTCTTTACCTGAATGTGCAATCATAGTCGGCTTAGATCTATGGCCCTTGATTCTTCCGGCAAGCAATCTGAGCAACAACAGCAGCAACCTCGAGCCTCCTCCGGAAACGGTGAGCTTGGATTGAAACTTCGGAGATTTCCCAAAGAAGAGCATGAGCCTGAGAACTATGAAGATCTACCGTTGGATTTTACTCCCTCTCTATTTAGCTCGCTTGAGCGTTACTTGCCCGATCAGCTCCTTAATTCCACTCGCATCGATAAAGCTCGTTACATGAGAAAGCTTCTTCTTCGATACTCCCCTGACACTGAGCGAGTCCGGGTAAAGTTTCCGTCTTCTACCAATTCTTATTAGTTCGAGCTTCTGTCTATGTAAATTGAGCTTGAATTTGTACTTCATTTTCAGATTCTGAGGCATAAAGAATACAGAGACAAAATCTTGTCTTCTTACCAGGTAATTTTTTATTACGAATTGGGAAATGATTCTTAATCATGAATTGGTCATTCGAATCTGTTTTGTTTCTTGTTAATCTGGTTTTTGCAGCGTCTGCATGGAGAGATCTATTCCCTTGACCCTGCAAGTTTCTTCGCGCCTTCGTTTCTTAGAGCTGTTAGTCGGAGCTCAGAGCAGAGTTTTAGAAGCATAATGGTTGAATCCTCTCCTGGGATTTTCACTTTTGAAATGCTTAAACCACGGTTTTGTGAACTATTACTAGCAGAGGTAGAAAATGTCTTAAATGTTATCGTTTTTGTTGTTTGGCACAGATAGCTAGTGCTCTTTCTCTTTTTTTTAATCAAATTCCAACTATTTTTCCCAGGTTGAACATATGGAGAAATGGGTTTACGATTCAAGATCCACGATAATGAGACCCAATACGATGAACAAATTTGGTGTTGTTCTTGATGATTTTGGCTTTGAAAGCATGCTCCAGAAGTTGGTTGATGACTTTATAAGTCCTATATCTCAAGGTTCTAATTGTGGTTGCAGATCTGGATATGGTTGTTGCAAGTTGACTTTTTGAATAGATGTGCTCATGGGTTATGTTTAAATCTCTTTTCAGTTCTGTTCCCGGAAATCTGTGGATCCCCTTTAGATTCTCACCATGGCTATATTGTTGAATATGGAAAGGATAGGGATGTTGATCTTGGTAAGTACATTGAAGCTTTAATACGGGTCTCTTCCTTGGTAGTTGGGTTTGGAATGGTGGAACATGTAAAAACTTGCTTCTTGATTTTAGGGTTCCATGTGGATGACTCAGAGGTTAGCTTGAATGTCTGCTTGGGTAAACAATTTTCTGGTGGGGAACTGTACTTTCGAGGTGTAAGATGTGATAATCATGTGAATTCTGAAAGCAATGAAAAGGTACTTGTTGAAACTGACCAATTAAGGAGTCAGTTAATCTATAAATTGTGCATTTTGTGCCGTTGTTTCCAGCTCCATGATTATAGTGGGTTAAAAACTGATCAGCTAATTACTAGCACATACATAGTTCGGGTAGCCATCACTCATAAGATTTTCTGTAACTTCTGTAGAAATTTATAGTCATGTGAATTCAGAAAGCAGTGAAGAGGTAATTGTGAAACCAAACATATCGCAGTCAGTTTCATTTATGATTGTGGATTTAGTGATTTGCTCTCAACCACAAAGATGTTTTAGAAATGTCCATAAGATTCATACTTTGTGTAGCCATCACTCATAGATTCCTTATAACGTGTTCTTGTGTAGGAAGTTTATGATTACTCTCATGTACCTGGTCATGCCGTTCTTCATCGTGGACGTCACCGCCATGGTGCTAGAGCTACAACTTCAGGACATCGAGTGAACTTGATCTTGTGGTGTAGAAGGTAAAGTCTTTCAAGACCTTAGATTGTATGGTACATCAGTGTAAGATCATATTCACCAGCCAATGTGTTTACATCTGTTTCATGGAGATTTCGTATTTCCCTCTCTTCTCACTGTAGCTCAAGTTTCCGAGAGATTAAAAATTATCAGAGAGATTTCTCAAGTTGGTGCGGAGTATGCAAACTTAACAAACAGAGAAAGCAGCGAGATTCAATTAATGCAACAAAAGAGGTATGTATATCGAATGTTGGAGTATATATAAAAGATGATGTTTTATTTTTTACAAGCAATTGTTATCTTTGTGGCATGTGGTGATTGCAGATTCTGGCGAGGAGAACAGCAGAGAAGACACTTGCTGAGCTCGCTTCAAAATCATGTGCCGACTAAATCATAATATGAAAACCCCAATCTTCTTTGTATCATTAGTGGCTATGTATATAGAGGCAAGGGAAACCTTTTGTTTATTAGCCAAAATACCTTTCTGGAGGGGTAAATTTTGTTCCATTCTTCAGATTGCTGTAACAATATATTTCTTTAAATTAATTCCTATTCATATAATGGCATCTCTTGGAGACTTTGGGAACGTGGAGAAGTTTTTGGAAGCGAATCTGTATTGATCAGGCTATTAGGTGTCTCTATATTTAGAGAAATTTGATGATGAAGGTAGTTGTAAAAGGATTCCACTCTTTCGGTGTCTCAGTTCTTCCGGATCAAGGGTGTATCTCGGAGTCTTTGTCCTCTTTTTTTTTCCTTTTTTTCCGTTTACAGTAATTACCTTTTTTAGGCCTTAACTTTCTGAAAAATTTATGTATTCTGTCAAATTTGATATTCTATGACTATAAAATTCCAACAGTTTGTCCTCTATAATTCCAGATGAAAGAAAAAATGTTGTAAAACAATTAGAAATTCAAAGTATTTTTAATGATGTAACAACAATAACCAAAAAGATTTTAACAAAAAAAAAAACAATAACCAATAAGACCACTTTATTGTTGTCACTATGTAAAAAATTATTACTTTTTAGTTTTTATCATTACAAGCTACATAGAGAGAATTGATCTTATACAAATAAATATAAAAAATCTGCCTAAAAGGATAAATTATGTGACCGCTTCGTGGGATCAAAAGATCAACACTCGATATGCAGGAGGAACTTAAAAGTCCATAACATCTTGACACCGTGAGAACTGAGAAGCTAACAACATTGGTAATACACAATCTGAACAACTCAAGTTTCCCTTCTGCTCTCTTTAAGCGTTGTATGCAACTTGTTACCTTGAGTCGAAACACTCTCTTGGTCGAACAAAGCTGACACAACCGCTACGCCTTTTAGATTTGGTGCATTGATCTGCATAACAGACTCAGCGTTTGAGATTCCAATGCCTCCAATGGCAACCACTGGTAGTTTTGATGCCTCACATACTTTTTTGAGTCCATCAAGTCCTATGGTACGATTATTGGCCTTAGTGCTCGTTGGGAAAACTCCTCCTGATCCAATGTAGTCCGCACCATCTTTCCATGCTTGATGGGCTTGTTCTGGTGTCTTACATGATACCCCGATGATCTTATCCGGACCAAGAAGAGACCGCACTAGATCAACTGGCATGTCGGATTGACCAACATGAACTCCATCAGCATCAC
The DNA here is from genome assembly GCA_900406435.1 of Lepidium aucheri. Taxonomy (NCBI): domain Eukaryota; kingdom Viridiplantae; phylum Streptophyta; class Magnoliopsida; order Brassicales; family Brassicaceae; genus Lepidium; species Lepidium aucheri. Next base: position 16,709 of record OVBA01003782.1, read on the forward strand.
AAGCAAGGGCAATGTCGATCCTGTCGTTTATCAGCAGACAAACTCCGTGGGATCGGCATATGTCAACGCATGCTTTTGCTTCTTCGAGAAACTCCCGTGTTTCAGCTTCTTTTTCCCTGCAAAAATACTGAGATGTCATAATGGGATACCATTAGAGAGAGATACACATAGAATTGTATCCAGAAAGAAGCTCCAGTTTTAGGATACATGACAAAACCTCAGTTGTATGATAGTGGCCCCTCCTTCTATTGCAGCTTTCACGGCATCCACAATGGACCTGTTCCACTTTTTGTTCATTCTAGAATCTGTAACAGCGTATAGAAACAGGTCGTCTGGATTAAATATACTGCATCGGGAACTTTGAGGATCCTTCTTAAGACTGAAGAAGTGGTCAAAAGGTCCTTGCATCCCACTGCCAATAACAAAATCTTTGCTGTAATCTAGAGAACTATCGACAAAGCGTTTAGCCACCTGCCAACATCAGAAAGGTCAGGGTATTGAGACTAATTAATTAGCCTTGCTAATACTTTTCTTACAGAAAACACAAAAACAGATATCTCAGCTCCCTAAATACTTTTTCCATCATCAACATCCTAACATCTCTGCCAAAACTTATAAGAAAGAAAGCGTTCCATTTAAAATTAATTTCAATGACAGAATAATATAATTTACAGAGGGCCATGGAACATAGCATATGTGTACCTTCACGGCTGAGAGCATGGAAGAGCCTTTTGCAAGCTCTGCTGCAATACATGAAGCCAAAGTGCAACCAGTCCCATGAGTATTTTTTGTAGTTATGCGAGGAGAACAGAGTTCATGAAACTCATTGCCTACAATAACGGTTTCACACTTATATAACAACAAATTTTTCTTTAATTCCAGCATCATCAATTAAGATGAATGAGCTACCATACCATCGAAGTAAACATCTATTGAATCTGATGAGTCAGGAAGATCACCACCTTTGACAAGTACGAATCTGAATAAGTAAAAAAGAAGTGGATGAACATCACACAAAAATGCTCCTGTACTACGTATGACCACATTAACATCAAGCCTAAAAGGATTAACATTATGTCCATATAACTTCCAGGAGACCAGAATCAGAAAGGTTTCATCTCAATTCGTCCATAGTAGGTTAAGTAAAGGAATAGCCAGAAAAAGAAATGTAGAGTTTCGAGAGGAATTAGGAAAAATGTTAAACCTAGGACCCATTTCGTGCAACAACTTTGCTGCAGACCGCATTTCTGCAACTGTCTTAATCTGAACACCGCCTAGTAAAGCAGATGCCTCTTTCACATTTGGGGTAATTATGTCCGCAATTGGCAGTAATCTCTCTCTACATAAAAAGAAAACACAGTTTAGAAAAAACAAAATCCAGTCAAACACACAAGTTAGAAACTAAAAAATGCATAAACTTACCGAAAAATGGATAGAACCGAAGAACCAGCCAGAACATGCCCACTTGTAGATACCATCACAGGATCAACAACCAAAGCTACCTTAAGAAAAAGAAATATATAAGCATCACAGACACACTTTTAAAATTCGAATAGAACAAAGTGAAGGTCTTATCGGTTCTTTTACCACGAACTGGAAAATCTGAAAGATTCTGAAGAAGAACCTCAACGATTTCAGGGGAAGGAAGCATCCCAGTCTTCACCTAAGAGGTTGATTACTTACAACTGATCATCATAAGAGAGTAATCACTAATCATGTATATGACCAGAATAAGAAGAAGCAGAAGAGCTTACAACGTCGAATTCGAAGTCAGAAAGGACGGATTTGAGCTGTTCAGAGACGAATTCCGGAGGGAGAAGATGAACGGATTGGACTCCCCGAGTGTTCTGAGCAGTGACGGCAGTAATGACGGAAGCGCAATAGACACCACGAGCTGCGCAGACTTTGAGGTCCGCTTGGATTCCAGCTCCGGCGGCGGAATCCGATCCCGCCACAGTTAGAACCTGCGCCACCTTCCTAACACTCTCAGTCGTTGTCATCGACGCCGTCGTCTTTGTCGTGCTTCTCCAATTCGCCGGCCAACTCCTAATTCCTCCCAAGCTATCCATTCTCGTCCCTTTTCTTATTTTTCCTCTTTTATTATATATAAATTATTTTTTGTTCCATATGACCAAATATTTTTCTATTTTATTGACTTTGATTTGGATTTGAAATAGTTAAATCCAACATATTTTTCTCCAAATAAATTCAGATACATTAATACTTGTGGTCCACGGGAAAAAGATTAAGAAAACAAAAGAAAGAAGATAGACAATGATAGAGTTGGAAGCAAGCTTTATATAATATTTCCTCCATTTTAGACACAAATTAAGGGAACATTTTACACACAAATTAAGAAAACATATTAAAACTTTATTATACCCTTAAAAACTTGTTGACTTTTGATATTCTTTTTTTCTTATTAGTTAATAATAAGATTAAATTAGATCATTTATGCTAAAAATTACATCGTAAATCTAAAACAACACTTATTTTGAAAAAAAAATAATCCTAAAAATACAATTATTGTGGAATAATTCATTAATATCCAAATGCTTTACAACGTTTAAGACTAGTTTACACTTACAAATCAGAAGCTATTCAAACAGTGTTTATTCATTAGGAACACATTTAGAAGTGACCAAAGCCGTAATCAGCATATGCATCAAATCACAAAGCAGCTTACAATACACGTGTAATTATTAAAGATGTATATATATAATATCTATATACATTCAGAAGCTATACAAGTTACCGAGTGGTTGTTTCAGAGTTGCTGCATGAGACAGGTCAACCATGGACCATGAACTCTGACCGAGACACAAGCCACAACCCCAATGATTCGAGCTGTCTCTAAAACCCTCTCTTTCAATCCTCCTCCTCCCACTTTCTTCATCTCTATCTCCACCAACTTCTTCCCACTTTCTCCATTCCCCCCCAACAAAGCTCCTCGAACCGCTTTGTATATGCTACCTGTAACTCTCTCATACACTGTATTACCCTCCTGCAAACTCTTACCCAATAATCCTCTCATCATTTTCTTTTTCTCTTCATCTTCTTCACTCATCATTGTCTCTACGATCTCTGTTAGTCCTGCTTCTTCCTTTCCATCTAACACCTCCAACAATTTCTTCGTCATGCTTTCTGCTTCGCTTTCGCTCTTCCCAAGCATTTGACGCCAAATGAGCAAGCTGCACAGGACATTACCTTTTTAGATAAGAACTACTCTAATTGCTAAATGAGTCTAGTGATATATGACCACACATTTATACCTTGTGGAGACTACGATGATCTTCTGCATATCAGCTTGAATATCCCTCAAGCGAGAAAGGTTGAGCTGCAAAGTTTCTGGTAGAACTTCTGGTGTTAAACCGGAGACCTGATTCACCAGCTTCAGCACTCCAAGCCTCACTGCCAAATCAACTCTTTCTCCCTTGCATTCTAATAATTGACCTTCTGAAACCAAAAAGCATATGAAACCATATAACTGAAGAGCTATCATCAAACAAAGAACAAATTTATAGAGATGATTCATAGACAGGGCAACAAGCAAAACCTGCAGTGTCCGTAACAGTTGATTGGGAAGTGGTGGAAAGAAAGCTTCCACCTGTTTTGAGAGAAATTCCCAAGGAGGATCGCCCAACTACATTCAAAACTGAAAGTCTATTGCTGTGCTCTTCCCACTCGTCTTTGCAAGACGAGAGAGTTGATACCCACCTTTGCGTAACTGGTAGTGATTCGTAGGCTTGAGTAGGCGGTCCAAAACGCTTTTCAAAAGCTTGCGTAAGGTAATCAAAGCCTGCTGGCCCTTGCAAAAGCGGTTTCATGATTCTTATACGCCCTATACCTATCTCTCGCTTAAGTTCCTGTTGGATATACAACACAAAATTCATTATACTGATATGTCGACAAGCAAAGCAAGAGTTCTGCTTTTTACGTTTATTCTCAAAGCTATTGCCGATGAAGAGATTCAACAAAGAGGAAAAAGTTAGCGGATACAGACCTGAATCTGCTCAAGAATGAAGCGGATCCCCTTGACTATTGCAACAGGACGGAGGTTACCAGACTTATCATCAGTTAGACACAATCTGTGAAGTTCCTGGAGTAAACTCCGGTGAGTGCTTTCATTATCATGGTCATTAGCTGGGGCAGAGAGTTTACGCAAAGTAGCCAATGCAAACTCAAGCATCTTTCCCAGGTAATCCATATCCAATGTGCCAGAGTTGAGCAACTACCAATAAAAAAAGAAATGAGAACCAACTACCACTTTTACAACTAAAATATGTCAGAAAATAAAAGTCGCCTATTAGGGGACCAGAGAAATGAGGCAAAACCTGTGAAAGAAGATCGAGATCAATAGTTTCAGTTACTTCTACTTTCCAGCTCTCTGGCACAATTTGGCAAAGTTCGTCCCTCACTTCTCTCATAAGGTTAGTGATGCAACTATAGTTTGGCTCCTCCAGTTTAATGGATTCCATGATTCCATCCCAGAAAGCTTTCTCCATAGTCTCTTTTATCTTTCTCTGCAGAACACATTTAAAAAACCAATGCTGAGAACATCTGTAGAATTCAAATATCATCCTCCTGAGTAGAACTTGTCCCAATGCAAACAGTGGAAAAAATAATTAACCACAATGCAGAGAAAAACAAACCTTAAGATTGTCTTCATCATCCTTGACAGTGTCTTCTTCACCAGGAAACTTGGGATTCCAATCGTGCAAGAGCTGGTTCACAATCAACTCATTCTGTTTTGAAACCTCGTCCACAGTGTCATTACAGACTCTAGAGGGTCCAGATGAGGGTGGATTATCATCCTTAAACAAAGAACGAATAACACGTTTTGATGATCCTTCAACACCTATGCTATCTTTACTTCTGCTTCTTAGACTAGACACAGACTGAACTGATGATGAAGCTTGGCTTGGAGAAAATAAACATGCGAGCTGATTAGCCATAGGGCTTCCAGTCTCCTTGGCCTGAAAGTACTTTGTTCGTGTTTCCGATAATGCACTTTCCATGCGCATAACTCCTGCAACTCCACTCAGGTGCCGTACTTTTTCCGTTAGAAGTTCTTGATCTTGTGTTACCTACAACGAATTACATAACAATAATATCAATAGAGTCCCTTGTTTCCATTTTTTTATCAAAAGGAAAAGGTGAAATATAATATGCAACAATTAAAAAAGGGAAATAACAGAGAGTCGAGTAAGTCAACCTGCATCTGAATTGCTTTCTTATCATGAGTGAGCATAGTGTCATCCCCTTCTGGAGTTTGCTTGCATTTTTGAATCATGGAAAGCTCAAGTTGACAAGCTGCTTTTACCAGGTCATCTTCCAACAACCGAGCATCCTTAACTTTCCAAATCACAAATGAATTCAAAAAGCCGCACCATGCCATATCGAATAAGTCCAATTGAGATCTAAGGGTTCGAGGTTTTGATTCTCCACCAGAAACCTGAACAGGACCCTCTTGAATAACATTTATCAATAACTTAAGCTCTCTCACAAACCCTCTAGCTGCGGTATTGAGAGCAGCCTCTTGGTCACCTTGACCGTTAAAAACAGCATCTGGATGGCCAAGTATCATAAAGGCAGAAAGAACAACTCTGACAGGATACCTAGACATCTTCTCTGACGTCCTGGCCACATTTCTACCAGAAGAAACCTTCTTCCCTTTTCTACTCCTCAGAGTACTTGGCGTAACCTTTCTCCTTGGGGTAGCAACTCTTCTAAGAAGGTGATCGATGTTATCCAATCTGGATGGTTGAGGAGCAGTGGTAACATTCTTAGAAGCTTCTAAACGAACTTCAAGACGATCAAGCAAAGATTTAACAGTTTTCAAAGTAACAGGCGACTCAAGTAGAACCGCAAGTTGCTCAAATGGCAGTGACTCGTTAATCTTCAAACCATCATAGGCTTTCGCCAAGTCCAAGGTTGTCCTCTTCTGCCTCACAAAGCACCTCCAGCACCTAATAAAACAACCCATGTATAAATTTGCAAAACTTACTCTTAAGAGGCAATTAAATTGAAGGAGAGTTGTGAAGTGCTTTATTACCTTGACAGCTTTCTAGAGAGAAGATCAGCATCTTCCTGCATCATATCGCAAAAGAGGCTAACGGAATCACGTTGTCTTCTTCTTTGGCGAAGGAGCTCTGATCTGTGTCTCTTTGCCTGGATTGTCAAACACCAAAACGTAAGATAAAGAAACAAAAGAGATAAAGCGTAACACAAAGATCAAAGCTTCTGTATATATGTATATAATTACCCTTTGCAATTTGTCTTCAAGTTTGTCCCTCATTTTACTTCTCTCCATCTCACGCTGATTAGAAACAGAGTTGGCGACGTGACGTACTTGTTGGACACGCGCACGTGCTTTCTTCTTCTCTGCTTCAAGCAACCCAAGACGTTTCTTCTCAGCAGCTACACGTTTCTGATTGATTGAAGCACGAACTCTCTCCTTATACTTGCTCTCTCTCGCCATCCTCCTCATCATAGACTGAGACGTTCTCTCTTTCGCACAAGCCCTTTTCTGATGCGATGCCTTGAGAATCCTCATTCTATTGGCTTCAGCTTTCTGGACACGAGACTCCACTTGAGTTCCAAGCTTCACACGTTCCCTCTCCGACCGAATCTCCACGCTAGTTTTGGCCGCTTGTCTCAACTCATCCAACTTCGCTAAACGCATCTGTGCCTTGGCAAGAATCTCCAACCTGAGAATTTAGACGATCAAATCAAAATGTAAAGAGAAAATTGCACAAATCATCGAAAAGACTCTTACTTGGAATAGAATTATACCTTTTCTGTTCAGCGGCAAGAAGCCTTGCCTCGATCCGTTGCCCAAGTTCTTCATCAGACAATCGTGAAGGGCTCCGAGGCTTCCCACGAGCCTTACTCGAAACTCTATGGTAAAATTGCTATAAACCAGAAAACATAGTAATCATTTCAGATTCTTCACGAAAAGACAAAAACTTTTGGAATTTAATATAGAAATCAAAGACTTGGTCATTTTTGCAGTAGGGCTTAATCGGGAAATTAAAAAAAAAAAAAAAGAGCAAACCTGTCTTCGAAGATGCGCATGAAGAAGCTTGTCTTCAATATCTTGAACAGAAGATACTGTCTTCTTACTATATTCAGACAAAAGCCTCTCACGAATCCTCCGTGGAACTCGCGTCGCCGCCGGAGGAATCTCCGTCAAATTTTCGAGAGCAATCGACTCCCCTCGATCTTCCTCCATTTCTTCGATCAATAAGGAAAAATATTTCGATCAACGATACAATAGATTCAACAAAAAGCGGAAATTTCAGAGATGAAAGTCCAGAAGAAGAAGATACAAGAAAGGAAGTTGCTTTGTATTTTTTCTTTCTTTCAAAAATAAAATAAAAAGCGAATTCGATTCTTTATTAATAAGGAAAAAAATAAAAATAAAATAAAAGAGACTATTTGGTCACAAAGCGTTGCGTTTGCCTTGTGGATTGAAACTTGTGCGTAGTTTTTTGATTCAAAGGTTATCTGAGAAGTCGACACGTCAGCGACGAACCTAACCGTGTTTAAGTATAGTGAAAAGACGAGAGTACCCCTTTTGTTGTAGTTCTGACGCTACCTACTACTATCCGAAATCACTGATGACGTCTACATCTACAATATTTATATTTATAGTAATACTTATTTTACCCCACATTCTCACATGATCTAATAATGGCTATACAATTAAAATTAAAAAGTAATTATCGACAGATAATCCAATTTAGGTGTGAATCAATTCAACGTGTTCGACTTCTACACTCGTCTTTCGTTTGCGGACAACACGGTTTTTATGTTTTAAAACAAAACACATGTTTTATGAATATAACTGCAATTCATGCCTACTTAGCCAATGCAAGTAAAACCAAAAGGTCGTTGGAAACTTTAATGGCACGTAATCTGTTATTTGCGTCAATTAGCAAAGTTTGTTTTTGATTTTGTCATCTTTAATTATATAATCATTTATAACAACATATTAACATATAAATATACAATAATTATGTATCGATCATAACGTATGCAATGATATTAAACTTTCTATTTGCATCCACAAATCATATAGAATTATATTTCGTAGAAAACGAAATCTTGAAACGTAAATAGTTGATCTCTAAGCCAACAACGCAATAACTCCATGTCAATAATACTATATTTTAAGAAAAATATAACTTCATTAAGATCAGTAACTTTATTTAGTACTATTATACTAACATTGATAGGGTAGTCACTAATCGTGATCATCAGGGCGACGATGGGAAAAAAGTAAAGTAGTCATATTAGTTTTATACAAGGTATAAGAGAGATTAAAAAAAAAAATCTTTTTTCTTTCCTTCAGATTACAATTCTTAAAATTCCAATACTGATTTTGACCTCTGATATAATACCGATCACTCAATTTATGTCCATTTTTGAAGGAAGATAATTATTTTAGCAACTTGACTTTAACGATTATTGCACTTGGCACTAGCTATTCACAAGTTTTTAAGTATTGGGCCTTTGAGTAACACCTTAGTCACCCACCCTTATGTTGCAGCACGTGGAATAAAGATTGTAACGCTTCAATTTCATTCTTTTGCAGGCTTTTGGTAATCAAATGAAGCAAGATTCTAGAACGATTGTCTTTAATTATAGAGAAGCTAAAAGTATAAATTGTTTACGCATCCATAACAAAAATGTTTTATGGATAAACTCATTCTAATATATCAATTTTGGGACCAAATATGATATTTTAACATGCAAATGACCAAGATTTAATCTATAAATAAAATTTAGAGGCTGAACAGGATATAACTTGATAGACTTCCACATAGAGGCTGATGAATTGGAGTTTGATGGTGGCTTTTTTTTTATATCAACTTGTGTTATTTGCATGAGATTTTGAGATATCGAAGCACATACATAAATTCAATCAAAATCAATCTTATGCCTAATAAAAGTATAAACCTATTGTTGCTAAAATCTACTTGATTTGTTGTTGAATCAATGAGAATTTGAAGATTGAAAGACTAATTCGTATCGGTCAAAGAAGTATGAAAGAAACTTTCAAGACGATGTTTGTTTACCCAGTTCAACTCTCCGATGTGAAGAGTCTACGTCTGGGGCCAGCTTAGAACCAGCAATCCACTAAAACAAGAGTTTTCAGCTCAATGAGCTTAGAATACAACAATGGCAAGAGAGAGAGAAATCAGAATAACATTCTGTTACAGAGTATAGAAGAAGAAGAAGCATATTAATAACTCGATAACCAAACAACATTCTGAACCGAGAATTGAAGACTCAATTCATCCGGATTGAACCAACCTTCAATTCTACTTTTAAAAAACCCGGTTCTGATTTGAAGTATTAAACCACTGATTCTGCTTCAAACCAGAAATTGAATCAGCAACTTCAAACATCTAACCACAACACTCCACCTTGATTCAATTTCTCTTCAACTAGTGAACTGCAAACTTGGTCTTTTACCTCTGGCTGTGGCTGTAGATCAGCACACTAAAGGAGCTTCAAGAAATCCAAAGCTTCCTCTAGCTTCCTTATTGGAATTGTTTTTGTTAACATGTCTGCAGGATTTACTGAA
>OVBA01003783.1:0-26303 GCA_900406435.1 Lepidium aucheri
CAATTCAAATTCGAGTTTTTCTATCAGTGTTCTAGCTAGTTTGCTTCAACAGCAAAAGCAAAGGAAAACACCTGGTCATTTTTCATCTAGGGCATTTGTTGCTAGAAGGCAACTTCCGTACATGCTGTTTAAGTGTAGTGAGAATTAAGTAATTAGCATAAATACAAAAACTAATTAAAAAAGTATCATGAAGTTTTTGTATTTAAGTAAATAGCATGGAGCCATATGGTAGAGAAGGCAAAACACTCCTTGTGATAAAAAAATATTTTTCTCTTTCTCTTTCTCTTTCTTCTTAATATCTCTTCTTCTTACCATCTCTCTTTTCTCTNCTTAATCTCAGAATCCGATGACCTTTAGGTTTGATTTCATCAATAATTATCACGGATTCTATCTCGAAATGTCTCTATTTCATCAATATTTATTACAGATTTCAGCAATCTACAACAATGATTTATATCTGGGTTTCAAAATTATATCGAAGAAGAGTGATTTGCTGGTTTTATTGTTCGATAATTCAAAAAAATTCGAATTGGTGATTTTTTTTCTGGAAGTCTTCCAGGATCTATAAATTTGATAGATACATAGTGGATTTATAGATTTCATTACGGAATCGAAGTCTTGTACTAGGCTTGTGATTTTTGCAGTGTTTTTTTGAGGATTCTAACTCTTGAAAATTTTTCCTTAGCATAACTGTTTCATTTTCTTAAATTTGTAACAAAAACCATAGGTAGGGTTGAAGGTGTGCTTCAGACAGTCATGAAGAAGATGATGGCGAGTTTACGAAAAATAAGTAACAAAACTGAAAACTAATACTTTGTCAATAAAACGTGTATTTGCGGTAAATTATGTGGTTGAAGTAAAATTTCCTATTGGATGTAAATAAATATAGTTTGCTGCAAAATTAATATGAACTGGTGTGTGGTAATAAAGATTGAGGTTCCAAGCAAGAACCCGCAAACTGAAGACAATCTTAGGGAAGCTATATAAGAGTTGGGGGCACAGATAAGGTGTAGATTATATATGTTAAGTTCTCGCTTATCGTATTACCGATTGCAAAGTAAAGTTTGGCTACACTTCATGCACAACGGTCTTGTACATGACATATAAATAAGCATAATATTGGATGATCAACAGGTTGTTTTGCACAAACACATAGAACAATCTCTTCCAATGGCACTCAAGGTTGTCCATCTCTTTGCACTTTCCTGAATCATCTTCAGTGTTTTCTGGAGATTCTAACTTAAATTGTTAACAAGAACCATAGCTAGGGTTGAAGGTGTGTTTCAGACACTCATGAAGAAGATGATGGCAAGTTTACAGAAAACAAATATCAAAGTTGAAAACTAATAATTTTTTGACAAAATTGTGTATTTGTGGTAAATTATGTAGTTGCAGTAAAGCTTCATGTTAGATGTAAATATGATAGAAATTGGTGTGTGGTAACAAAGATATAAGGTTTCAAGTGAGAATCCGTAAACAGAAGACAATTATTTGTTAGATGCAAACATATTTGTTAGCTTGAAACGTATATATTAGCTGCAAAATTATGTGAAAAAGACGTTGGGTAAAAAAGGACAAGAGTTTAGAAAATGAAGCACACTTACAGAGTTCAAGACATAAATAAGCATAATACTAGATGGTCACCAGGTTGTTTTCCACAAATACAGGGAGCAATCTCTTGCAATGGTACTCAAGCTTATCCATCTCTTCACACCTTCCTTGAATCATCTACAACATGGGATCGACCTCCTAGTTTGTTTCTTTATTGAACCACATCAGGTCTTTTTCTTCGGGACAACATATTCTGGTGATATGATGGACTGGTTGTTACCCTGTAAATCAGATTGTAACATATAAATAGATGCAAAATATATAATAGGTGCAAAACATTTGAATAAGTGCAAAATATATAAATAAGTACAAAATATACTGTTAACTGTAATTATAAGTCCATAAGGCTTACTACTGTGCCACTGAGAGCAATCAATGAAGTTATCTGCAAATAAATGGTGCAAGTGAGCTTACGGTGTTGATGGTATCATGAGAGCCTCTAGAAGGCAGCTCAAAGGTAGTAGCCTAGTGGAAATAGCACTGGTCGCGAAGGTGAAAACTAAAATAAGAAAATGCAAGAACTTTTTGGAGATGCAAAATAAAAAGTTAACTGCAACCAATACTACCACCGGAAATCATGTTCTAACTTGAGCCTCAAGCCTAGTCATGCCAGTTACACGGCTATGTAGTTATCAAGTCTCCATATGTGGCTATGGAGAATTCTAGTGAAATGATAGACTCCTTGTTAAACTACTCATAAAAATTTGCAGTTATTACATACATAAGTATGCAAAACAAATATATATCAGTTATTTAAATTATTTGAAGTCAACTGATTCGTTTGCAGATATCATTGGAAACAAAGTGAAGAACTTGCTACTTAAACTCACAAAAAAAGAACACCAAAACCCATACCACACCCAGAAATCAAACTAAATTAAAATGACTATAACTCAGAAACGTTGTTTATAATCAAAATCTTAAATAATTAGGCTTAAGAAGTGAAAAAGCAGAATGTTGATGATTTTGGCTAACACATAATGACTATAACTAAGAAACTTCCAGTCGAAAATCCAAAAACCAAATCTTAGCTTTTTCATGAAACAAACCTAGAAACTCATCATTTAAGATTGAGTCATAAAAATTCAATTTTAACTCTTTTTCTTTCAAAATCAAATTCCATAGCTCAAATTAAAACCCAAAAACTTCCCAACAAGATGATTTCCAACAAGACTTTCCCGATTTTGTTCACATAACTTCAAATATTCCAAAAAATATCAGTTCTTGAACTAACCTAAAAAAGAAAAATCAAACAAGGTATTGAATTATTCAAAATGTACAATGAATAAAGAGAGAAAATAAAGTGAGAAAAGAGAGACAACGATGGTGAATAGAGAGAGAAGATGGAAGGAGAAAGATGAAGATAAGAAAGGGCAAAAAGACTTAAAGTCTGCTACATGATCCTATGTATTATAGGTCATTTTCAGAACTAAATACTAAAACTAATTGTGTTATCTAGTGCAATTTCTTTTAAGTGTATGCCATGTATAACCATAATCTTCCGCATGCCCTTGATTGAAGCATATAAGGCGAAAAAGATATCTTACCCATTCTTGCCTCTATCCAACTCAATATCTAAATCCATGGTGAAGTAGGGATTTGACTCCACATTTTAGTTAATACATTAAGATATTGATTTTTCTTAATATAAAAGTATTTTGGTTTAATTTTATTTACAATTTTGAAAATAATAAATAATTTAGAACTGGTGGACTCAGAGTCGATGCCAAAGACTAATGAAGATGACTTTAAGAACCTGTTTTAGATAAATCACGAAGAACAGAGCCAAAGCAAGCATTTTTGTGCTTAAGCAATTCGGCAATCTATGAAGTACATCACCCAAGAAAGTAATCACTTAGAGCATTAACTCTGTGTGTTTAATCGATGTGCACTCATTGGTTAAACCATTGTTTCAGAAAGAAATTGAAGAAAGAAAGATGAAGAAGCTCGAACAAAAATGGAGAAGAAGGAAGAACTTAAAGAAGATGATCTTAGCTCAACGAAGAAGATGAAGTTTCATCTCATATCAACTTAGCCGCGTAATCTTTCAGCTCAACTCTCTTCGATTCACCGATTATGCCTCACTAGTTTTCGATCTTATCCTCTCAATAACTTCTATACGTATATATATATATATACATATTTATATTTTACTACTGGATTTTAGGTTCAATGGGTCTGATGTTTAGAGCCATATTTCATGGGCCTTCGAGATGAATGATTCAGCCCATTAAGCCCAAAGTTATATTGATCAATCTCTAACATTCCCCCACTTGAACTATATAATTCAAATATTACATTGATGTCTTTACATACTTGAATCAATACTTTTTTGAAACAATTTCGTATATCATCAATCGGAATAACAAGTTTATTCATTATGTTTCCAAGTTTTTGAAACCACTACATTATCTGTTTCTTATTTAATGAAACAATGTCAACTATAAATGTGAATTGTTTACATTTCACATTACAACACAAACATGAACATTTCAACTCTTTGAGTTTGTTCATCCAGTTTGTATGCTTCAGACTTATCCAAGTTTTTCTCATGATCTTCTCTTTGTTTAACCTTTTGAACCATTGTTTAAATGAATAAATTCCAATGGTAAGGAGCCAGAGAATCTCACAAAACTCAAGTCCAACTCATGCCCATTTCTTTTGCTGCATCTTTAACCTATTGACCACACAAAGCTTTAGTGAAAGGGTCTGCTATATTCCTTATGGATCTCACAAACTCTATTGCTAAGACTCTAGCTTCAATTAAGCCTCTTAGCACTTTGTGTCTCATCCGTATATGTCGCTTCTTTCCATTGTAAAATTTATTCATAGCTACCCCAATGGCAGCTTTAGAATCGCACCTTATCAATATTGAAGGACAAGGTTTACTTGTCATTGGTAAGTCTACAAATACACTCCTTAACCACATTGTCTACATGTCGTCGACATAAAGACAGATTATAACATATTCAGACTTGACTTCTTTACAGAAGATGCAAGTATCTCCTGAGTTTTTTGTAAATCCATTCTCTAATAATACTGAACTAAACTTTTCAAACCACTTCTTAGGTGCTTGTTTTAAGCCATACAATGAGTTTTTCAATCTACACACCTTATTTTTCTGTCCTTCAATCACAAAACCTTCTGCTTAAATCATATAGATTTTCTCATCTAGATCACCATTTAAGAAAGCCGTTTTAACATCTATTTGATGTACTATCAGTCTATATGATGATGCAACATCTAGCAATAACCTAAGGGATGCAATTTTAGAGACATGTGCATAAGTATCAAAAAAATCAACTCCCTATTTCTGAGTATAACCCTGAGCCACCAGTCTTGCTTTGAATCTGTCTATTGTGCCATCAGGCTTCAGCTTCTTCTTCAGAATACATTTACATTTCAAAGCTTTGCATCCATTTGGTTGATCTACAATCTAGTCTGATTGGTTATTACCGAATCATACTCACTCTCAACCGCTTCTTTCCAGAATAGAGCAACAATAGATTTCATTGCATCTGAATAAATCATCGGATCTTCTTCCAATAAGAATGTGAGGACTACTTCTTCATTCAGCTTATTTTCATCTACAAGAAAATTTGTTATAAAATCTGCACCAAAATCTGTAGAGGCTCTCATTCTTTTAATTCTTCTTAGTTTAGAGTTTTCTATGTTCTCTTTTCCTCTCTTCTTAGACACGATTAATGTTGAATTTGAGCTGTCTGTAATTCATGAAAGAGAAGTTAAAGAAACACCATCAGCACTAGATTTCTTAAATGGAAAGATTTCCTCAAAGAATTCTATGTCTCGTGACTCAACAGTATGACTAAGATTCATAGTTTCTTTATCAAAGCAAATGCATATATAAACAACACTATTACTTGCATAACCAACGAATACATCATCTGACGTTTTAGAACCTATATTGCTTCTTTTAAAATCAGGCAATCCTACCTTTACAAGACAGCCCCAAACCTGTAGGTGTTTAAGATTTGGAGGAAATCCTTTCCATAATTCATAGGGTGTTACAAAGATACCTTTGTGAGGAACTCTATTGAGAATATGACATGCAGTAAGTACTGCCCCCACAGTTAGTCACATAGTCCTAAGCTTAATAGCATAGTGTTCATCATGTTCTTGAGGATTCTATTCTTTCTCTCAGCTATCCCATTTGCTGTGGACAATATGGAGCTAAGGTCTCATGAATTATACCTTCATCAATACAAGAACACCTAAAGTTGTCAGACATATATTCTCCTCTTCTATCTGATCTTAAGCTTTTTATCTTTCTGTCTAATTGTTTTTCTGCTTCATTTTTAAATTGAACAAACATGTCAAAGGCTTCATCTTTTGATTTTAACAAATACACCCGAGTAAACCTGGAAAAGTCATCCAAAAATGTTATGTAATAGCTTTTTCCTCCTCTACTAGGTGTGCTTTTAAAATCTGCAATATCTTAATGGATTAGTTCGAGTAGACATGAAGAATGAGAAATGTGATTTCTAAAGGGTAATCTAGCATATTTAGCTTCAACACAGATTTCACATTTTGATGTACTGGAATTGATGGAATCATGAATCAGATCAGCTTGTTTTAGTCTTTTGATAGATTTGACATTTAGATAACCAAGTATACTATGCCAAGTATCAATACTCGAGACCAAGTAAGCAGAACTATCCTCTTTAATCACATTAGAAGTTTCCAGTACAAATAGATTCACAACAGAAAGCCTTACCCACATACATCCTATTCTTAGTTAAAACTAGCATCCCACCCTCAATAATCTGTTTAACACCAGCATTCATTAACAGTGCACTAGAGATCAAGTTTCTACGCATTTCATGCACAAAAGAGTCTTAGTTAATGTGAGAGATCTCCCTGATGACATCTTCAATTCTACTTCTCCAATCCCTTCAACCTTCAGACCCCTTGCATCACCCAAGTAGACTGAGCTACAACCATTGTTGTCCATCCTTTTGAAGAGAGATTTCTGGTTGTAGATGTGCCTTGTAGATCCAGAGTCTACAATCCATTCCACCTTGTCTGTAGCAGCATGAATCTCAGTGACAACAACGACGATATCTTCTGTCAAGTGTGCTTGAGAATTCTCCTTTTGTTGTTGTGGCAGTTTGAATTCATGTTTCTTATGACCCAATTTTCCACAATTCCAGCACTTCACATGTTTCTTAAACTCAACAGTTTGTTTCGGTTGATTCTTGTAATCTTTTCCTTTCTTCTTTCCTTTCCACTTCTTCTTTCCATTCCCAGGTGAGCTTTCAACAAGATTAGCATCAGACTGGAAGGAATTAGTTTCAGTACCTTTACTTTGGTAAATCATGTTGGCTTCTTCGATCATGACATCAGAAATCAATTCATCAAGGTTCATTCTTTTCTTCTCGTGCTTCAGTCTTGAATGATAATTGCTCCATGAATGTGGTAATTTGTCAATCAGAACCAAAACTGCAAGATGATTATCTATTTGCATTCCTTCAGCTTGGATTCTTGAAACGATGGCTTCATAGTCATGAAGTTGATCCAATACAGCCATATTGCCTCTGATCTTGAAACTGGTCCACTGAGAAGATATGTACTGTTTCCTCCCTTCATCCTTTCCACTGTATTTCTTCTTAAGATTTGACCATATTTCATTCGCAGAGTCAAAGCTCACATAGATGTCAAAAAGTTTTTTAGAAAGATGTCGAATAATTGATAAGAGACTTTTAAGTGATTTCTCCTATTAAATCATTGAGTGAGGTAAGTGAGGATGAAATGTCGAACAAATACTCAGAATGGCTTACTAGCAACCTATCTATGACCACATCCTTGTCCAAGCAAACCTAAACATTTTGGCACAATGCTAGATCACAGATAAATTAAACAAGCAAAAGGGCATAAAGGAAAAAATAGACTAAAAGACATAATGAAATCATAGCATGAATAGTTAAACAGAGAATTATCTATAAAACAGAGTGCTATTCAAAATAGGTTTTCAAACAAATGAGAAAGGAGGACCTAAAGGATTGGGCGGTTGATTGGCGATGAACTCGGCGATCCCCCTCATCGGATTTCTTTTGAGAAATCTCTAGAATATGAAATGAGTTAGATCAACCCGCTCTCGCAGAGGAGATCTCGATCCAAACCGGCTGATCCATCCAGCTCTCACCGCAATCTCACCGATCTGGATGCATAAAGCTCGGCCTAAGTTTGTCTAATGGCTGATCCGCATATTAGATATCTTTTCGGCGTATCGAACCATCTCTAGTAAGGATCAGGCTTTAATTTCCGTTAGCGCTAGCTTCCGGTCATGACCCGAATCAGATTTCAGCTGATCAGGAAGAGATAGGTTTTAAGCACAGCCTTACTAGAAGAGATCGGCGTTAACAATCGGCTAGCTAGGCGATGGAATCATCGATTTCACCTCCGATCTCCCCATCTCGAGATCCAAGTGGATCTAATCGCTTCTCATTTTGAGAGGGATGAGGAATGAGGTAGATTCTGGAAGCATATTCAAAGAAGAAAAACTAAGATGCAAAAGTAAAGAAGTAAAGTAAACAATCATCAACTAACTCATTCCATAATCAACCATTAATTCATAAAAAAACCTTAGAGTAAAGCTTAAAATAAAAATAGCATAAAGATAGAGTTTTTCAACTGAACAAGCAGATCATGACATAAGAGTCATTAGAGGGGTATTTATAGGGTCATTCTTATAATTCTAATGGTCAAGTCGACCTAAGTCAGTCAACCAGGCGGTCTGTGAAGCTTCCCTCGGAGTCCTTGCGCAAGCTTGAACTACAAGGAACGCTTCATGTCTCTGTCCTCATGGTTTCCGTCTGAGTTGTTGATCCAAGTATGATCCTTAATATGGTAAGAGATAAGTGTTTATTCTGCGCCAGTCTTCCCTCGAGATAGATTGGTTAAGGCAAGTCCTTGAGGTGGCTTTCGTTGGGGTTCTTCCGATCTTCCTCACATACGGTCTTCAAGGTGGAGGTCTGAGGGGTGCATGATCCTTCTTGATTGCTGCTCCCTTAGGCAGTTGCTCCGCCGCTGCTTAGCTCCGTTTTAGCTCATTTTTTTCTCTTTTTACCTGAGTAGACTCCAAACTCCAAATACAAGCAAAACAAGCGTAAACGGTTCTAAGTGCAAAGAAAATTTATCTAGGTGAATGCAAAATGAACTAAAATAAGATTCTAAAAATATAAAAAATCACACACATCAGCTCCCCAAACTTAGATCTTGCTTGACCTCAAGCAAGTGCAATGACATAAGATTGAAAAACTGCACACAAAATGGGAACATCTCATCCAACGAATAACTTGTGTAAGCTAGGGCCATAATCCACATGTGGGCTCTATCATTTTGGAAACTGTAGTGTAATCATCCTCAAGAATAGCACCCAGCCTATAGATTCCTAATACCTAAGCCGGTCTCTAAAGGTTCGAGTCCAGTTACTTATCTCTTTTAGGTGCGATCCTCAAAATAGACTAGAGATCAACGAGTACATATTTCAACTTCCCTAAGCTTAGCATGATCATTCTTTTCAACTCAAGTGGTTCCCTCTTATCCACACTTTTGCTGCATGCTTGTTTATTCTTTTCTTATTTTATATGCCCTTTTGGCTTTTCCAAAGTTGGCTTACACAAACATGAAAGGCTACATGTTTACGCTTCCTTCCAAGTTGCTTCACCAACCCTCATATGGAGTACGCAGCGGATATACACGGTCATGAAAGGCTACGGGTTTACGCATCCTTCCAGCCGCTTCACCTTTACCATTTACTCATTTTTTAGCGGGCAACTTTTCATTTCTCGTTTTTCCACTTAACTTGAGAGGGTTTTACCACATACATACTATGGATCATGCTAAACACAAAGAAGGAAGGTATTTGATGCATCTCTAGATCCTAAATTGGCAATTCAAATTCAATTTAAGAAGGAATTAAACAAAGCCTTTTCAAGATGCAACAAAAGCAAAGTTCACTAAGGTGAATGATCCGCTCAAAAAGTTTCCAAAACGGCCAATTACCAATCAAGAGCATTCACAATAGTTACTAGCTAACTTAACAAGGTTTTCCTATCATCAAGATAATTCCTATATAACAAGTACATATGCATGAATCCTATGTAAATGCAACCTATGTTCAAAGCTAAATGGATGCAACTACATGAGCACTCTATTTTTTCGGATTTAATTTTCAGTATGTTTCAATTTTTTGGTTTTTTTCTATGTCTTATATGCTATGAAATGCAGCAATAAAATGCAACAAAGAAAAATATAAGCGGATTTTTACAACCTAAGTGAATGCATGCAAAATGAAAAATAAGAACACAAGAAGCAAAGTGAGAGTACTCTAGACCCCTCTCCCAAACTTAAATCACACAGTCCCTTGTGTGCATAAAAGTCTAAGAGAGTTTTCTAGACAAAAAGGAAAAAATTATAGAAACATAAAATGGTATGTACAATGATTTTGGAGTGTGGTACCTAGAAGTCGAAAACGTGAGCAGTCGAGGCGTTCATGTCCTTGAATGTATAACTGTAAGGGTCTGGATACCCTCTTGGAGCTAGTCCTTTGCATGGTGCAACATGTTGTGGTCTGTCGAAGTGATCCTTGCGGGTGTGATCGGCAAGGGATGCATGCGAGGGGTCTGGTTGGGAGGTCTATCCTAGATCGGCTTGAGTGCTGCTGTGGTGCCTGTTGCTCTTCTTCCCCCTTTTCTTGTAGACCAGCGTGTTGTCAACTGACTGGCGTTGCGTCTGTTCCTGGTGTGTTTCACGGGAGTTGGTGGCTTCTGAGGTTGAGTATCTCCTCGCGGGTGGCAACGAGTCATGTGTGTGTGGCTATGATGACATCCTGCTGACCGATGATTGCAGCCCGTCAATTGCCTTCCAAAGCTCTGAACACTCGTGTGCCACTCTTCCGTTTCTTTTGCAAAGCCCTTAACCTTCTTGAGCAGCCATTTTCCCAACTTCTGAAGCTTCTCGATGCACTTGTGGGCTTCTATGGTTGTGGTACCTTGGTTCTTCTTCTGGAATTCTTTAAACAAGTAGGACTCTAGATCGACCTCGTCTTCGTTCACATCCTCTTTGGCTTGCTTTCCTCGCAATGCTTCACCAAGGAGAGATGCGAGGGGCGGAATGTAAGTCACGTTCTCTCTAACTTCAAGTGAGGTATATTCAGGGCAAGGGAGAGCGACTCTAGCATTGACCTTCTCTGTGTGGTCGAACTTATATATGGCTTGACCATCAAACTCGACTTTAGCAAAGAGGCTTGCGCCTTGGAGGTACTTCAGGTCCATGAATTGTGGCTCAATCCAATTCCTACTGTCTGTGTCCAACGGTACTCTGCAAGCTTCTAAACTCCACGTTAGCACTCCATCGATGTAGATGTGCTTAGCCTTCCCGGTTCCTCTTCTGGCTTTTGTCATTGTGTGCTTGAGGTAGGTCATAAAATGCTTAGCCAAGACAAATGATATACTGGAGTTTCCTTCATCCCCTATGATCTGCATACCGCTCAGAGTAGTCCCTACTATTTCCTTCATTGCCATATCCAGCATCTACATCTCCCCAAGTTTGAGTGGCGAGATTTAAGGTCTAGCAAAAAGCACGTTGGCAATGGCTCTCCTTGCATAGTTGATGGCAGGGTTTCTAATCTAGTTCCCCTTGCTTCTAAATGAGTCGTATTTCCCATAACCTGACAACATGTTCCATACCTCGTCGATCTCCTCTTCTTCTATATCTAGGTACTCTGAGTCTCCAAATCGGAAACCAAAGATTACATCCATTTGCTTTAACGTCATGGTGTGGAGCTTGTCATAGACCGTGAACATTATGTAACCAGATCTATTCCTCTCCATCAGGTCAAGTACCTTGTTTGAATATACTTGGAGATCCACGGTTGCCAAAAATTGCAAGGTCTCCTCGATATAAGAGCTTGCTACACTGTACATTGAGGTCATAATTCCCAGCAAGTTGAAGATCCTATCCACATCCTTGGTAATGCTCAGTCTATTCATGGCCCCAATGTGTGGAAAGTATGTCCCCTTGATACCCATCATCGTAAGGGCTTCATACGCTTGGTAAGAAATTATTAGCCTTCCTTGCAGCTTTCCCTTGTTTCTCAGTCTGTCTCTCCTTGTAGGTTGCCTTCGCCTCTTCTTCCAAGTAACCACTCCGCTTCAGCACTTCTATGGTTTCCTTGTATTCGGTTGTCTTCTCTCCCGATCTCCTGCTAGTTGCAGCACTTGTTCCCCTCTGCTCCTCATGCTCATACTCGACATCCATGGGCGAGGCTTGCCCATCATCATTGCTGTCAGAGTCACTATCCTCGCTTGTAGACGGTGAGGCAATTTGCTTTCCTTTTATCTTTTCTTTCGCAGAACTTCCCTCTCTGCGCTGAGGTTGCACAATCCTCCCATCCATCGGTTATCTAACTGACTTCCTTGCCATCTTTTTGACAGGCCCTTCCTTCTTCTTTTGGCTAACAATGTCGTCCTCTCCGTCTGAGTGCACAACTAAACAAAAAGTTCGAGTTTATCTTTTTTCTGACCTAACCGGTGGTGAGTCTTCTAATCTCACCTCCATCTCTTTCCTTCCACTCCTCCGTGCATCTTGCATGAATTTTCTGCAGAACTCCTTGCTCTCCCTCTTATCCCTTGAAGACATGTTTGAGAATTCGAAAAGAGGGCTTCTTGCGTTCGGAAATTTGAACTCGCTACAGTGTCAATTGTAGATGCGGCGAGTTTTTGTACGAAGATTAAACTTTCCACCATCTATTCTCTACTCGCTGTATTTCCTCGAACCAGAATCTTTGTTTTCTTCTTGTCCAATTAAACTCTCGGCGCAAAGGGAGAATGTTTCCATTGAGAGAGCTAAAGAGTGAATGAGGATTTTGCGGTGAGAGGATTTGAATTTAAAGGGAAGTCTTGTAGGGTTTTGGAAGACAAATAAGGAAGGAGGAGACAATTTTGGCTCCCAATGTCACCTCGTGGTTAGTCCTCAGAGATGACCAAATCTCAGCCCTTGATTTCAAATTTTGAAATATTGGACGATCTTAACCGTCCGATCTCTTTGATTCAGATTTGACCATCACTTAATTTTAGCTAATTTTGTTAGCTTGTGGGCCCTACTTGGTGAGCTGAAATTGAGATAACCCGCTGCTCCTTTGTAACTGACAGCCTGGTACCTCGCACTTATCCTCGCAGTTGGATTCGAGGCTTGAATACCCATTTAGTAAAACCAAGCTTGAACCTCTTTTGTCATTCTGCTCAGTGACTGTTCTGAACCTTGATCAATTCCCTAATTGTGATAATATCTAGAAACACAAACAATTAGTCATAATATCAAGAACGGCTTAGTATTAGGCATCAACACAATTTAGTTTAAATCCACGAATTAAATGAACAGTGGGTGTGATTTAGACATAATAAGACTTATTTGGCTAAAACATTGTATATAAGGATACTCAGGTTGTGCAAGTAGGTTCATGAGTGGTGTTCAAGGCAATATGAACACTACTCGCACACCTTCCTCGGCGTCGTGCCTGGAGGGATACTAGTCCTTTGCCAAATACATCTCGTTCCTCGTTTCCTTGCCTTCGAGGGTTATATACGAGGTAGGTTGGTTCTTGGCTTATTAGGGGTATCATTCCCTCTTGTTTGCCAAGATTGCTGCCATAATGATGTTCTTGGTCCATTTGTACCTGAGACATAGATAGACATTCCAAATACCCTCAATAATAAAGATAAAAAGAAATGTTCTCCAAAACAAAATAAAAACTAAAACAACTTAAAACAAAATTATAACAAATTTTAAAGGTAAAGGATAGACATGAGATTCCCTCCCAAGTGGACCCGTTTATAGTCAAAAGCTTGACTCTCCATACTATCTCTAGTATGGATTTGTGAGGGAAACCAGAGCTCCCTCGGTGGCCTCCTAAGCCATTTCCTCAGTGGTTACTTCGATTTCGAAACACTGCCCATTTATGGTTGGTTACTTCACCCCTTCTTTAAGGTCAAACATCATTCTAATACCGTCTCCGACCTTCAATTCAATAGTCCTGTTCCTCACATCGATCAATGCTCCAACTGATGCTAAGAATGCTCTACCCAATAACAATGGATCTATATGTTCTTCGTCCATTTCTAAAACCATGAAATTTTTCGGGACAAGAATATTACCAACGTTCACAGGAACATCCTCGAGCAGTCCCCTTGGTCGTCTGGTGGTTCTATCTGCGAGGATAAGTGATATCTTGTAGTTCTTGAACTTTGAATACCCCAATTTATGAGCATGGATAAGTGGAATAAGACTAATAGATGCCCCTCGCACATGCAATTGATGAATGTCAGATGACCCGTATCACATGGAAATGTAAAGCTCGCTGGGTCATCCAACTTTTCAGCAATGAACCTCTTCCTTTGATGTGGAAGAATTGGTATCAAATATTGATCTAACTGGTTGAGTCCCAATGGCCATGCACTCTTCCTCCCTTTCCTTCATAGTATCTTTCAAAAACTTTTTATATTGTGGAATCAAGGCAAAAGTGTCAAATGTAGGTATCTTTAACTTAATACCACTCATTTTCTTATCAAAGAGAACTTTTTGTTTCTCAGCTTGATTCTTCTTCAATCTTAAAGGGAATGGTGCCTTAACTTTGGTAGCGACCATAGGTGCAATTCCTTCCTTTGTGTTCTGCTTGGGATAGTCGGACTCTTCTCCTCGCAGCACAGACATGCGAGGGGTCTCCTTGAGTTGTGTAGGATTGACAACTTTTTCAGTAATCAAATTTTCATCAACCTCTCCTCGCGGCACTGACACGCGAGGTATATCCTCGAGTTGTTCATGTTCGGCTGTTTCCTTGCATTGTTCTGCCTCTCCTTCTTGAATAACGCTGTCCTCGGTGTTTTCCTTTGTTTTAGCCATTAGTGGAAGCACTTTCCCACTGCGAAGAGTGATGGACTGAGGCGTGTATTCCTTGGGGGTTTTGGACCGCTTTCCCAGGATAGATTTGGTCGATTATGAAGCTTGATTGCTCTCCACATACTTCAGCCTTCCATTGAGTGTCTCAAACTTGTAGTTGAGGTCATTATAAGTAGTGTCAATGTGGTTATGTATCTCGTCAAACTTCTTGTTGGTTATTGTTTGTTGAGCTGTTTAGCATTGAAGTATTTGTTGAAGCATGTTCATTACTTCCGGTGAATTCTCTTGTGCGGGTTGAGGTTTGTGGGGCTGGTACATGGTTTAGACTATGTTGCCATTGCTCTTTTGGAATCCATGCACGTTTCTTTGATGGATAGACTTGATCTTTTTGGTTTGCTACATTTGTGCTTTTATAGCTCAAGTTTGAGTTTTGTTTGTAGTTTACCCAAGGCTTGGATCCACCTTGATTTTGAACAAAGCAAATTTTCTCAACTTTTTTATCCTCCCCTTCTTGTATTTATTCCTATTCTATGAGATTCACTTGCTTTGTATGGACCATAAGTAGCTTGTCCAATTTCTCATGTAGTTGCTTCAATTCCTTGCGTGCGGATGTATCAGATTCAGAAGTACCACGCTCGGCCGTACTACTCGCCATATTGACCATCAGCTAAAGAAAGGTTCTCTATAAGTGTTCTTCCCTCCCCAATCTCTTGTTGTAGAAAACTACAGTGACTTGCGGTACCAAGAAGCATATGGATCCTCGGATGGACTCCTCGGTAGAAGTTGCTAATGATAGTGTCATCTAGGAATCCATGGTGTGGGCATTGGGACCGATATGCTTATAGCGATCCCATGCTTCAGCTAGTAACTCAGTGCTTTGTTGCACGAAATTGGAGATGTTGTTTCTCAACTTGGCTGTCCTCGAATTGGAAAAGAATTTAGTGAGGAAGAGGCATTTGCATTCTGGCCAAGTGGTAATGGTGCCCA
This sequence comes from Lepidium aucheri, assembly GCA_900406435.1. Lineage (NCBI taxonomy): Eukaryota > Viridiplantae > Streptophyta > Magnoliopsida > Brassicales > Brassicaceae > Lepidium > Lepidium aucheri. Next base: position 15,517 of record OVBA01003783.1, read on the forward strand.
TGGGTAAGTGCTTTTCCCATTGCTGGGCTCTGTCTCCAAGAGAGAAAGGAAAGAGCCACAGTTTAAGTGCGTCCTCGCTCACTCTGTTGATGCGATTGAGAGTGCATAATCTTTCAAACTCGTCGAGGTGATCGAGGGGGTCCTCTGAGGGTAATCCGTGGAACTTGTTGTTCTACACCATGGAGATCAGTCCGCTCTTGATCTTGAAGTTGTTAATCTGAATGGCCAGCGATTGAATGCCATTTTGTTGAGTATGGATACTCGGAGCATCACTCACACCAATGTAGCGAGGGCGACAAGCCTAAGGTTGTGCTCGCGCCTGGGGAGCTGCTACATAAGGTAATGGTGGTGTTCCATCCATGGTTGTGCTATGTGTTGTGTTGTCCATTTCAGGCGGCTGCTATTGCATCCTCGTACGTTGTCTTCTGAGTTCACGAGGAAGCAGGTTGATGTTGTCGATGTGTTGCAGAAGGTTGTGAGGGCCCTTCGAACGAGTTTGCATCAACCAGTTAGCTGGTTTGAGTCTTCACTTAACTCGCATGAGTTAAGGTTGAGGCTGAAAGATTTAGGTATGTCCTAGGGTTCAGACGTCGAGGAGTACCTGCGAGGCCTGTAAAAACAAAATCAACGACTTTGTCAATACTTTTTGAGCTTGGTCCTTAAAGATCCAAGATTTTGGAGCGAAGACAAGTGTTTTAGCATAATAAACACACAAACTTGATCCTAAGACGAATAAATTATAGATTGTAAAAAACAAAATTCCGATTTGGCAACGACACCAATTTGATATGAGACTTTTTAGCAGTTTCTCCTATCAAATCATTGAGTGAGATAAGTGAGGGTGAAATGTCGAACCAATTCTCGGAATGACTTACTAGCAACCTATCTATGACCACGCCCTAGTCCAAGAAAATCTAAACATTCTGTCACAATGCTAGATCATAGATAAACTAAACAAGCAAATGGGCATAAAGAACAAAATAGACTAAAAGACAAAATAAAATCAGAGCATGAACAGTGAAATAGAAAATTATCTATAAAACAGAGTGCTATTCGAAATAGGTTTTCAAACAAAAGAGAAAGAAGGATCTAAAGGATTGGATGGTTTATTGGCGATGAACTCGGCGATACCCCTCTTCAGATATCTTTTGAACGATCTTTAGACTAGGAAATGAGTTAGATCAACCCGCTCTCGCAGAGGAGATCTCGATCCGAACTGGCTGATCCAGTCAGCTCTTGTCGCGATCTCACCAATCCGGATGCATAAAGCTTGGCCTATGTTTGTCTAATAGCTAATCTGCATATTATATCTCTCTTTGGTGGATTAAACCATATCTAGTAAGGATCGGGGCTTTTCCTTTAGCGCTAGTTTCTGGTCATGACCCAAATCAGATCTCAGCTGATCAAGAAGAGATAGGCTTTAAGCACAACCTTACTAGAAGAGATCAGCGTTAACGATCAGCTAGCTAGGCGAGGAAATCATTGATTTCACCTCCGATCTCCTCATCCTCGAGATCCAAGTGGATCTACTCGCTCCTCATTTTGAGAAGGATGAGGAATGGGTTAGATTCCGAAAGTATATTCAAAGAAGAAAAACAAAGATGCAAAAGTAAAGAAGTAAAACAAACAATCATCAACTAGTTCATTCCATAATCAACCATTAATTCAGAAACAAACCTTAGAGTAACACTTAAAATGAAAATAGCATAAAGATAGAGTTTTTTTGGCTAAACAAGCAGATCATGACATAAGAATCATTAGAGGGATATTTATAGGGTCATTCTTATAATTCTAATGATCAAACCAACCTAAGTCGGTCAACTAGGTGGTCTGTGAAGCTTCCCTCAGAGTCCTTGCGCGAGCTTAAACTACGAGGAACGCTTCATGTCTCTGTCCTCATGGCTTCCGTTTGAGTTGTTGCTCCGAGTATGATCTTTGATGTGGAAAGGGATAAGTCTTTATTCTATGGCAGTCTTCCCTCGAGATAAATTGGTTGAGGCAAGTCCTTGAGCTGGTCTTCGTTGGGGTTCTTCCGATCTTCCTCGCATACGGGCTTCGAGGTGGAGGTTCGAGGGGTGCACGATCCTTCTTGATTGCTGCTCCCTTAGGCAGCTGTTCCGATGCTCCTTAGCTCCATTTTAGCTCTTTTTCTGCTCTTTTTACCTGAGTGAACTCCAAACTCCAAATGCAAATGCAAAAGTGCAAAACAAGCCTAAACGGTTCTAAGTGCAAAGAAAATCTATCTAGATGAATGCAAAACGACCTAAAATAAGACTCTAAAACATCAAAAATCACACACATCAATAATATGACCTCCACATGTACGGTTGTGTTCTTAATAGGTTCCATCCCTTTTTGTTTGTCTGGTTGAACCTGAATAGAGTCAGATGAATCTTTCTTTTGCTGCGTTGATTGAACCTGAACAGAGTCAGAAGAGTCTTTCTTTTGCTAAATTGATTGGATCTGAACTGAATCAGATGTATCATTTTCTTCGGTTGCTCCGACGTCTTCGTTAAGTATGTAGTCGAGTCCAGTTTCTTGAAAGAAGAAAAACAATTCCTCTGACCACCGTCTGTAGTTAGAAGCCGTGAGGCTGGAGCTTGGATAAGTCTACAATCCCGTTCTTCATTATTAGTTTTCCAATCGAATGAATTGCTTAAGATTGTTGGACTCAGAGTCGATGCCGAAGACTAATGAAGAAGACTTCAAGAACCTGTTTCAGATAAATCACGAAGAACAGAGCTAAAGCAAGCGCTTTTGTGCTTAAGCAATTCAGCAATCTATGAAGTACATCATTCAAGAAAGTAATCACTTAGAGCATTAACTCCGTGTGTTGAATCGATGTGCACTCATCGGTTAAACCATTGTTTCAGAAAGAAATTGAAGAAAGAAAGATGAAGATCAATGATGTGGTGCCTCAGTGGCCATTGTAAACTTGCTTCAGCTCTTATAGCCTCAATGATTTGGTGAGATCAATAACGTTGTTACACCTGCATTGTTCAACCGAATCATGAGTAAAGTTGGAAGCAATTGCACCGGAAAAGGTTTCTACACCCGTGAGGCTTTTATCCCTGTAGTCTTATCCACTCAATCAAATGGAACGAGTACTATGGTTCGGGTGGAAAGTACTTTGGTCTCCGTTTATAGAAAGATTCAGATCTGGTAGCTCGTAACCTGGAAGTGGCTTTCAAATTGCGATGTGGTTTTGGAAGACCAAAATGCGTCCAGCTCTGAGGCAAGGGTTTGGAGAAACCACGAGGAGGATTAATGGGCTAGAATGTGGTGGAGCCAATCCTGGAGCTGTGCAGAACAGGATTAACAAATACTTGGAGATTTGCAAGTTGCTTAAGGTCAATCCTGGTGAAGATCTGGATTGCTAATCAAAAGGCATTCACGTGATAATTAAATGTTTTCGATTCTGCTTTGTCCAATATTTAAAGAATGAATAATGCCATGTGGTGAAATCCAATACAATATAATTTTTTGAATGATACAAAATATTTCATGTCTACATATAATATATATAGACATGTATGGAAGGTATAAATTATTCAAATCAGAAACATAATTGAAGTTTAAGGCAAAGCTAAAGCAATATATCACCTTCTACTTTGATTCAAAGTGTAAGAGATGAATTCTGGACCTCCATGCATGAACTTCAACCAACTTCAGCAAAAAAGAAAAAGGAGAATTTCAAAAATGCCCTTTTTGACACGCACCTTTTCAAAACTTACCATTTCCTTTGGAAATTGGGAGAGAAAAATAGGCATGAGTGAGCACTTTTTGAAAAGGGACATGTCAAAAGGGCATTTCTTAAAATTCCTCAAAAGAAAAATCGGCTTTTCTGATTTTGCAGATTTTGTGAATTTTATCATCCTTTTCTATGAAAATCACATACTCCATCCCTTTCAAAATATAAGTTGTTTTAGAGGATTTTATTGTTTCAAATTATAATTTGTTTTACAAAACCAAGACAAAAAGTATATTATAAGTTACAACAAACTATTTTTTTATTTTGAAAAATCATTTCTCTTCCTTTTTTTAATTAAATATTGAGATAAAATGATGAACTTTTTGTTGAAAATATAAAAAGCAAAAGATTTCTTAATGTGTGTGCATTCAAACAAAACAATTTATATTATGAAACAGAGAGAGTATTAAATAGTTTAAAATATTGGCGCAAAAGAATTACCGGCAAATCTCCTTTGGCAAGAACTCATTACAAAGCAATGCATAAAGATGTAAGTAATGATTTCTTACCAATAGAAATCTTGCCCTGTAATGCATTTTCACCTTTGATACATCTCATCTCTCCACAATTGTAACCTCCAAATTTGATGTTTGTATTTATACAATCATAGAAACAAGCATATTCCATGGTACAATGCTACTATAATTATACTATATAAGACTGAAGTTTGATTCCACGCGAATGATCTATACTGTCCGTATAATTGATGTCTAAAGAATAATCTTTCAAGGCACAAGCTAGTCGTACATTCTAAAACAGCCTCTAACTTTTTCCTTACGGTATTCGAAACCTTGGCCATATGTTTTGTTTTGTACACCAAAAGCAAACATGATAGATTAATCATACATTTCAGAATACTCAATATCTAATCTTATACATATATATAAGAGATATATATCCGAATAATTTATGCATATATATAGGAGATATATATGAGATACAAAATTTTCAGATATATTACTTTTAAATAATTTCTTTAATATTAAAATTTTGAAAACCTAATTAATTTCTGTATAAACCACGATTAGCAAAATTGTTTGTTCTTCTTCATTACTCATAATCTTCCAAGATAGTTTCTAGGTAAACATTTTTATATATTTATTTATAGATTTATTATATATTGCTATAATCGATTGTATTGTTTTTATATATGTATATGATTTCTTTCATAGACGTATTTATGCTCAAAGATCCAAAAGTAATACAAGGTTAGTAAAATATTAACTATTCAATTCATATCGTTATTGTCATTTAAAACTAAAATTCAAACCTTAAACACATGATTTGTGTATACGATTTTTATATACAAAAGGCTGGATTTCTATTTTATTCATAAAACTAACATACAATTTCCATATTTTTATCAGATTAATGTCTACTAATCATAGGAACACTCCAAGTATAATTGGATTTATGTACCAGGTTTACATGATTGAAGTTATGGATGCAAACACCGGTCTTTTGTATGGTGTAACACTTCACATCTTGCGAATCACAAGAAGGTTTGTTGAACTTAGAGTTTTTTTTGGGTGATAGAATTGGTGATATTGTATTATTAAATTATATCAAATTATGGAATTCTTGCATATGTTTGTGCTGACTAATTTATAACATATAGTATTTTAAATTATATGTTGAATTTTTATTATTTCAATTATTTCCTATTATGTAATGTTTTATTTTTTTAAATAATATAATTTATAATACATAATGATTTGGATATTATAATGATCTCATGAATTAAGATATTATAACGATTTTATAATGGTCTCGATATTGTAATGATTTCATAATTTCTATATTATAATGATTTATAATTATTTTGATATTATGATGATTTTCATGATTTTGATATTATGATGATATTATAATGTTTTGATATTTAGATAATAATTTTTTGGATTTAACAACAATTTTATCAAAATTTGTTATATTTGTTAAACTAAAATTATTTTGAATAAAATATTATTTTAGTATATTCCTTAACAATAATAATAACTTCAAAAATAAAAACTAACAATAAATATTTTAAATCCAAAATTAATTATCCAAATCTATCTTAATGATATTATATATACTCTTTGATATCAATTTTTTGGATTATTATCAACAATAAAACTCGAAATTAAGGCATCAAAAATTGTATATTTCAACAATAATCGAATTTGATAATAATTTTTTACAAATTTTTTAAAATATCCTCTTTCATATATTATGGATTTGTTGGATTTAATAATAATTTTATGACATGACTTAAATTTTTATAACGATGAACTAATTATTTTTATAGTGTGATCATTTCGAAATTTCGATTTTATAATAATATTATAATGAAATTAGATATTATATTGATATTATAATTATTTATATATATAAATTAAAAATTTCCATATTTTTAAAGATATACTATATCACATATTCTATTTTTTCAAATTTGATAACAATTCAAATCAATTTGATTTCATACTTTGAATCTATCTTAACAATGATTTCTAAATATAATTATACTCATTTAGATAATAATTTTTTTGTAAATTTTGTAATTTGGATTTGATAATTATTTTTTATATTTTTTTTGAAATATACTCATTCAGATATTATATAAATCAAGTCTATCTTAAAAATTAGAACAAAACCATTTTTTGTCGTTAAAATTATATGAAAATTTAATGATTTGATAAAACATAACTAGTTTGAAATTATTATTATTTTAGTATATTCCTTAATAATTTTTTTTAAAATACACTCATTCAGATATTATACAAAATGAATATATTTTTAAATTTTTTAATAATTTTAGAGATAATATAACTTTAGACAAAATTTAATGATTTGATAAACTAAAATTAATGTGGGATTAACATTATTTTAGTTTATTCCTTAATAATAATTTTATTGAAATATATGCAGATATTATTTAAATCGAATCTGTCTTAAATTTTTATAAAAATTTAATTATTTGATAAACTAAAAGTAATTTGAAATTAAATTACTTTAGTATATTCTTTAACAATTTTGATGATTTCATATTTTTATATTATAATGATTTATAATTATTTTGATATTATGATGATTTTCATGATTTTGATATTATAATGATTTTGATATTATGATGATATTATAATGTTTTGATATTTAGATAATAATTTTTGGATTTAACAACAATTTTATCTAAATTTTTTATATTTGTCAAAATAAAACTATTTTGAATAAAATATTATTATAGTATATTCCTTAAAAATAATAACAACTTCAAAAATAAAGACTAAAAATAAATATTTAAATCTAAAATTGATTATCCGAATTTATCTTAACAATATTATATATATTCTTTGATATTAAGTTTTTGGATTATTATCAACGATAAAACTCGGAATTAATGCATCAAAAATTGTATATTTTAACAATAATCGAATTTGATCAATGATTGTATGACATGTCATAAGATATTCATATGATTTCATAATGATATTCATATGATTTCATAATTATTATAGTATATTATAATGAATTCAATATCGAAATGATTTCATTAAGAATTTTATTTTGCATAAATAATTTTGATATTATAATTTATTTTATGATATGATATAATATATTATAATAATTTCATAATGTTTTTAATATTATAATAATTTCATGACATGACATAACTTCTTCTTATAATGATAAACTAATTATTTTTATACTATAATCATTTTTTAATTTCGATTTTGTAATAATATATAATGAATTTAGATATTATAGTGATATTATAATTATTTATATTTAAAAACAAAAAATTTTCTTATTTTTAGGGATATACTATATCACATATTCTGTTTTTTCGAATTCGATTACAATCAAAGTCAATCTGACTTCATACTTTGAATCTATCTTAACAATGATTTTAAAATTTAATTATACTCATTCGGATAATAATTTTTTATAATTTTTATAATTTGGTTTTGATAATAATTTTTTGTAATTTTATTGAAATATACTTATTTAGATATTATATAAATTGAATCTATTTTAAAAATTTTAACAAAATTTTTTTTGTCGTTATAATTGTAAGAAAATTTAATTGTTTGATAAAATAAAACTAATTTTGAAATATCATTATTTTTGTATATTCCTTAATAATAATTCTTTTGTAATATTTTCTTTCTGATTTTATTTAAATCGAATCTATCTTAAAATTTTTATCAAAATTAAAATTTATTGATTTGATAAACTGAAGTAATTTGAAATTAGCATTATTTTAACATGTAAGTATTTTTCTATCAATCTTTTTCATTTATCTATATTATTTTATCGATTTTTTTGATAAAAATATTTGTTCTTTTATAGGGTTCTAAAGTTCATGCTACGATAAAAAAGATCTCCTTGGAAAATTTGAACACTTTTTAAAAGAAGGGGATACAAAAATTATTTCTAATTTTAAAATCTCTGAAGCAACTCGTTCTTGGAAAACCACTTCTCATAAATACAAAATCTCTTTTGTCTACATTACTTCTGTTAGATCAACTGATCCTTTGCCAAATAATTGTTTTGGTTTCAATTTCGTGGATTTCAATAAATTACTTGCCGGAACTCTCGTTCATAATTACCTAATTGGTCAGTTTCTATATTCCCTATTTTAATGTTTTACTATATTAAATTTTATAATTAAATAATTGTGATTTTTAAAATTGTTATATAATAAATATATGTGTAAAATTATTTTTATAGTATTACAAATATATATTTAAAATATTAATATTATTCAATTTCGTATATTAAATTAATGGAAATTTTCTTTTATAATATGTTATTGTTTTTAATAAATAAATTCATTGTATTATATTAATTTATATATTTTTCAGATGTTATTGGACAATTGTTTGATGTTACTCCTATGGTTGTCACTCACACCAATGGAAAAGAAACCAAACGGATTCATTTCTACCTTCGTAATGCTGAGTACGTTTTCAATTCTATTTTAATTAATATATGTATTATTTTAAATTATATACTTTTTTGATTAAATTTATTATGTACGTAATGCTCGAATTGAATGTGTACTTTGGGGAAAATATATTTAGAGTTTCTAAGAAAAAGTTTCATCAGGGTTTAGGAATCAAACAATTGTTGTTATGCAATTTGCTAAAATTAAAGTATACAAAGGTAAATTATTTCCAATTACATTAAAGAATTTATATTGATTTATTAATTCTAATTTAATGTCTAAATTTGGAATATTTCAAATGCAATAACAGTCTCTAATGCTTTTGAATGTACACGATTTTAGATTAATAATGATACAATTCCTGAAATATTATCTTTACGAGCTAAGTAAGATTATTAGTTTTATAAAATATTCATAATAATTTTTATTGTAATATTATTTTATGCATTGACAACATTTGTACTTATTATATTGTATACGTTTTTAATTTGAAAATATTATATTATAGCTTTTTATCATTATATAATTCTTAGTTCATTTAATTAGTGAACTAATAATTATTTTGTTTATCTTTTATAGTTTTCCTAATGATAACATACAAATGGTTGTACCTTCATCGCTTGAGGTATCTAATGATTCTTCTTCCAAAGCTCTTGTAGATTTTTTTAGGCGATTTCCTAAAAAAACAATCTACGAACTTGCCAATATCACCAATATAATTAAATTTTATCATTTTAAAAATTTTGTTTGATATATATACCTATTATTTTATACATGTTCATAATTTAATATTATTTTCTTTTAATTTAGATTGGATCATATGTTCCTATGGTGTCTATACTTGCCATATATTACGATTATGGTTGGTGTTATTTGAGTTGTAAAGTTTGCAACGAAAAAGCATATCCTCTTGATTGTTATGAAGGAGACAATGATGATGATATTGAGATTTTGGAAAAACGACAATGGTATTATACCAATTGTAATTCAAAAGTTAGAGAAGTTGTTCTCAAGTAAGCTACTTTTTTGTTTCTATAATATATCATTCCAAAAAAATAATTTCTTAAGTTTTTGATTTTATGTACACTTATTTTTGTTGGTATTACATTTTTGTGAAAGTTAAAGATGATACTTTCGAAGCAAGATTCTTAATGTTTGATAACATTACTCAGCAATGAATTAATTGTTCCGCAGAATAACTGAGTAAAACAATTGAAGAGGTAAAACATTTATTTAATAAATTCTAAATTTTCTAAATATAGAATAACTTTTGTTATTATTATTTTTGATTGAGAATCCTGAAAAGTTTCCAATGGCTATTATTAATTTGATTGGAAAGAGTTTCGTATGTGTTGTTTGTCTTGAAAAGAGACATCTTTCAAATAATCATGATCATACCTATAAGGTCAATCAATTGGTGACTAATGTTGAACTACTAAAAGAACTCAATGAAACACAATCTTCTTTTATAAGTTTATACAGATGTCATACGAAATTCTTATTTTTATATCAATAATATTGTAATGATAATCTTATTTCTTCTCCACATATAATTTAATTCATATTTCATGTATTTGTTAACATGATTTATCTTTTTACATTTTTTATATATCGAAAATTTAATATATTGTTTATAAACAGGTACCTTCCTTCATTGGTAGTGAAGAGACTATTGATAATTTAAATAAAGACGATGATGAGATACCAAATTCAAAAAGAAAGGAAGAAAGTTCACAAGTTGATGGTGTCTCTATTGATAAGTCTAGCACAACAAAGACCTTGAAACACAAAAGGATCAAAATTGAGAAGTCTTGAACTTTGAATATTATTATTTGTTTTCTTTTCATTTTCATAATTTTGGGTTGTTTATGATTAAGACTAAATTTTTATCAATATTGTTATTTATATATTTTTGATAAATTATTCATTATGTTGATGTATATTTTTATATTGATTTAATTCATAAAAGTTAATTTTGTTTTAATTATTTATTAATGTTATTAGTTTTATTTAACAATATTTTTATTAAATATAAAGGATTTTATTTTATATAAATAAGGGATAGTTGCAAAATTGACCCATTGACTTGGGTCAATTAAAAAACTA
>OVBA01003784.1:0-26303 GCA_900406435.1 Lepidium aucheri
ATCAGGTCCATGATCAGAACCTTGCGTCTCAAGATAATACACACTCGAACTACAGCTCTAGTGCGATCATGTGTTCGTTCGAGTGTCATCTCACAGTTCGAGTTCTTCACGTTTCCTTCGCCATACCAATCCGGTTCGAGTTTGATAAGGCTCGAGCAGCACTCGAGCTTCCTCTTTNAGAACTCGAGCTTCTTCTTTGTTTCCACGCTCCAACCACACTCCAAGTGTTGCAACTTTGTACCTCTTCTCAGCCACTAGTCCAGAAAGCTCCATCTTCGCCCTTTTAGTACCTAAAATCTCCTCGAATGCAAAATGCATGCTAATGCAAATGAATGAAGCTATTTGGACTCTAAAATGACAATAATATATTATATATGCATGTAAAACGGCTAAATAGAACTCCTAAAACGTGCTAAAAACCATACATATCAATATTATATATTGATGTTGACAAACAAAAAAACTAATCAATCATGTGTAGTTGGTTTATCGATGTGTAGTCGGTTTATCGTGGTTAAGTGAATGATTGTGATGAGTCAAATGTGTAATTTTTTTTTTTTAACATTGCACTATAACTGATCTGTCTTTTAGCCAAATTCTTAATACAGACGGCCTGGTTCAATCCCTAGAATTGAAAGTCACTTTAGTCAATATCAACTAATCAATATCAAGAAAAAAAAATTCAAAGAGAAGAGAAGAAATGCCTCAAATGTGTAAATAAAATCAAATATATGTACATGGAAAACAAGTAGTGGGTTATAATATCGCCTCTCCACATGAGTCATAAATGGAGCTATTAAAAATGGCGTTTAAGGCAAAACACAAACAAAACCATCATTACAAAAACACCTAAAAAGTACATTTTCTACATGTATATTAAATCTAAAGCCCTAACAAAAAAAATCCACCCAATTGGATAAAATTGCCTAAATGTTACAAAGACAATTAGCAATAATATATAATATAGAGGTTCTCTACTTCTTTGGTACCTTAGGCCTTGACCTCATACTAGCTCTCCTTGCCACATCCCAAGCCTTTTGTGGTGCATAAATGCCTAACTGAGAGGCAAAGAAGGACTCATAACCAGGCGAATCAAATGCAAATCCAGTGTGCTTCGAGAGCTCTCTAGGCAATTGAGATATCGCGTAGCTTCTCGCTTCTTGAGGTGTGAGCTCGTTTTCGATTTCCAGCTGATCTGCTTTGCTTGCATCTGACTCGTGCCTATGTATTTCTTGGACAATCTGATAATCGTATGGGAAGAACCATCTCTCCACCCTGCATCAATAAAGACAGAGATCTTCTCATGTCATGATCCTTGAAAATTCATGGTTTGTGTGCTTTTTATGACAAGACATGTAGGTGAAACTTATTGAATCTGAATTTACTTACGCTTGGAAGATGAAATCGCCTAAAAGAGAGACAATGGGAACAAGCAGCAATGTGAAGTAGAAGTAGAATGTACTCATCAGGACAAATATGACAAAGTAGACATTTTCCTGCAAAGACGAGGAAAAGAAATCAGATTTGGTAAGTTATAACTAAACGAAACATCGGAAAAAGCAAACTTATACTCAAGGAGCATGATGTGTGCAAGTAGCTTACATTCCTATCGCGTGGTGTCGTAATCCCGCAGTATACGAAAGCAAATAGGAGCCATGCGAGAATGCTCCCACCGACTGTGATGTAATGCCATCTAGTAATGGAATTGCTCATCAACAGAATGCGCACATTCACAGCAATCACCAGACACGTGAAAACCAATGTGCTAACATCCCAGAGACCAAATATTTTGCCTGATGAATTTATAGCACCAAAAGATGAGGTAGTGACGAAGAGATAACAGACAAGAGACTGATACACAGCCGAAGTAGCCCATACTGCTACAACTCTCCATTTAAAAAATGAGTTACGTATTCCCTCTCTATATAGTTCTGGGTATCTCTTCGACAGTGATGCACTCACATCCTAGCAAAAGCACAATACAGAGATGAAGATACTCCTAATGATTACGTACTTAGAAAATAGATATTCTTTTCAATAGTGTAGAGATCACGAAAAGTTAGTACCTTCTCAAACAGCCCAAGGACAATGACAGGAAGAGCTGTAAATAGAACGTTATATAATGACTGGAACCAATCATCGTAGAACCTTTGCCCAGAAAATCCAGTTCGGAATGTGAACCAAAACTGAGTCAAAGTGAAGGTAAGATTCTTGTAAAAGAAATACATAACAACCTGCCAAGAAAAAGATTATTAGAACAATTTACAAAAAAAAAAACTAAGCGTTTTGTGGCAAAAGAGAAATTCACCTTGCAGATTCTAAGATATGACCAGCGTCCATGGACAAGAAGCAAATCTGTAAGAAATCTGAACTGAGCAATGGCAAAATCACTAGCCATCACAGCTTGCATTCCCTCCATCCCACTTATTCCTATACCAACATGAGCCGCTTGAATCATGCTAACATCGTTGGCACCATCACCAATACTAAGTGTAATCTTTTGTGCTCCTTTTCTCACCAAGCTTGTCACCTAAAATTAGATCAATATAATAAAATTTAGAAGCCTGTTCAAAGAACACATAGAGCCAGGTTACTCAATGGATATGAATTAGATGCCAACATATCAAACCCACGGAAATATGTGATTCCCAATTTCACAACCTAACCCCACAACAATAATTTATAAGATCATTCTACAGGCCATTTTAAAATTACTCAGTTGAACTAACCTGTGCTTTCTGTAATGGAGAAACACGACAGCATACAACTGAAGTGCAGTTTAAGCTCAAGCTCAGCAGTGTCACACGTAAACTTGGGTCTAATGCATACATTAAACACTTTCCATCAATAACCAGAGCTAATTTTGGTCCAGCTACGGTATTCAGAGAGTGTTGAGCTTCTTCAAGGCTCCTTATCAGCTCCTTTTTCACTTCTTCTTTGATAACACGAGCAATCTCAACTTGATTACCCTAATGTAAAAGTTTTTTTAATTAAAAAAAAGAACTAAAAATGATTAGGTTCCGTGCAAATCCTACGGAGGACAAGATTCACAGTGAGACAATTACCCTTTCTTCAGCTTCCCGGATTGCATCTGTTTCAGAACTGATGATAAATTGTTTCATATCATTGTTGATCAAGTTACATGCTGTTGCATAACAGAATCAACAAGTAAATATAAAAGTTGGAGAAGAAAAATAAGATCCAAGAGACAGAATTAGTGATACACCCTACCATATGCAATATTGATAGCCGTTTCCATTTTGTCCCCTGTTAAAACCCATATCTTAATTCCAGCTCTTGATAAGGTCTCTATGCAGTTAGGCACCCCTTCCTGAAGTTTGTCTTCAATTGCAGTTGATCCGATGAGGATAAGATCCTTCTCAATAAGTTCTGCCACCTTCATGGATTAAGATATCTCACTTTCATCAACTATAATCATAAACTATTTCCTAGCGGCCCAAAAACTGTAATTAAATATACAATCATTTTAACTACTGAAGGACAAAATCATATGTTGTTCAAAAAGAAATATGTATACATATATCAGATATTCATTAATTTCATTGCTCATGGAAACTATTTTCAATTTTTGGAATTTTTTTGAAAGATTGATTAATTAAGAGAATGTTGCCGCAAGCATTGAAAACAAAATAGGTACGAAACAAAAGTATACCTCATCTAACTTTTTCTCACGGTCTCTTAATGCGGATTTGGCTTGGATGAACTTTTCATTCCAACTATCGTAGGTTTCAGGATTTAAATTTTTATATGCTAGGCAAAGGGTACGCAATCCAGAAGACCCAAAATGTTCCAAATGTTCTCTTGTCACTTTCCTAACATCTTCCATACCATCAGCCAATCTCTCAAAGATTACATTATCAGCACCCTGTGGACAATGTTCCAAACAATAATCACAAATTGAACTGGAAGTACTCAGAAAAACAAGTCTTAAAAGACTATTACCTTGCAGTAGAGTACAAGCCTTCCATCTGGGAAACGACATACAACAGACTGGCGCTTCCTTGTACTGTTTACATTGTGAAAAATTTAATTAGTACGCTTACATCATGACAAGGCAGAAAATAAACAAATATTTAACTGTGTTATAGACCTGTTGAACTCGAGAACATTAAGGATCTCATAGGCCGCATCTTGAATCTTACCCATCTTCTCCACATGAGACTCACGAACATACACCATAGTTGGAGTACGCCTGAAAATATATGAAAGCAATCTCAGACAAACTAATTGAGAAACAAAAGCACATATGGCAGAAAACCTAGAGTTTAGAACTACGAATTCATGGTCAAGTTAACTAATTAAATATTTATCTTTTCAGATTGTCTACAAACTGAAATGTAATGGGAATCACCTGTAAAAGAAGAAACCAAAATTCTTCGCGGCAGTAACTAGGGCAGCTTCATCTGGAGATGCAGCTTGATAAATGATCTTATCAGGGGACTCATCACCTTCAGGAAGAACAGTGTGACAGATTGCTAGGCATCTAAAAAGTTCCTACACATGTCAAAAGTACAATATCCTAAGTTAGATTCATTTAGCAACTACATTTTCATAGCATGATATGGGACACAAAAACAAGGAACTTCTGGATCCTGAAAAAGTTAAAAACAGACAATCTCCATTATATACTATTTAAGAAGCTTTAGTCAGAACCATTCTGTAGTTTTTAGTATATGGCTCCCAGAACAATGGCCTAGAATTCAGGCCGATTTCAAAGCCAAAAGAAACTTTTCAAATTAGAACCTTACACGTTCACATCCCACCATCAATCAAATACACCGTAGACCCAACTTTCTCAGAAGAAAGCAAGAAATCTTTTTTAGTTAAGCCCTATAACCCCATAGCCTTTAAGTTATTATATGCTTAAACTGGTGAGCCAAATTTCTAGGAAAATGATAGTAAGGCACCTTGCAAAGATCAGGATTTGGTTCATTTCTCCAAGCTCCCCGCATTAGCCTTGCATCATCAAAGTTAAATCCTTTCTCTCTAATTGCACCAGTCGACCTTTGCTCCTGATAATATTTGTAGTGGTGCAAATTAGCGATGTTTCCATAGCACCAAAAGGCATGGAGCAATTTTTCTCAGCTGAAAAGAAATAATACCTCATGAACTTTTAAGCCATTACGCTGAGCGATTCCTCTTTCTATCTCAGTGACACCACATCCATAACTTATTCCTCCAATTGAACATTTAAAGAACTCCATCAAATTTCTCGTCAGAGTTCCAGTTTTATCAGAAAATATGTATTCCACCTGAATGTTAATTTAAAATGTTAATTAGAACTGAAATGAGAACAATACCTTAAAGTGACAATTTAGCGACAATTAAATACTAGTAACAGAACGGATAACAGCATTATAAATATAAAATTTATGGAACGGTTTAGTAATATCCAGAATGGACTGATAACTACCTGTCCAAGCTCCTCGTTTAAATTGGAAGTCCTAGCCAATGCTGGGGTATTTGTTTCAGCATGATACATATTAAGGTCTCGGTTGATAAACTGAGTCGACTGGATGAACTTGATCATCTGGGTTCCATTTAAGGAGAGGAATAGATATCATTCTAATTGCTAGTCCTTGAATTGCAGATAGTGAGAATAAGATACTAGGAAAAACATACCTCGATAGAAACATAAAGGGAGATTGGTATAATTGACGAGAACAAAGTGACTAGAGTGAAAAAGGTGAAAAACCCTATCTGTGGCAACAAACAGAAAGAAGTGTGGTAAAAAACAGCAATCAAGAAGTAGAGGGAAATCAACTCAAACTATGCAAAGCTATTTACCGTGATTCCATTACGGTATTCCCAATCAGACTTATGAAGACCCAAGTAATTGTCCTCACGATCCGTCACAATTGAACTGCAAAATTTACAGTGTAGATACTGTATCACATCAGGACATGGAAAGTGGAACATAGAGCAATTAAAGCAGGAGCTGATAATTCACAAGATTGACAAGAAACCACACCAGCCTATAGCTCCAATCAGACACATTGCGACAAGGACACAAAAGATTGTAATAATGAGTTTGTCAAGCTTCTTTTCCAATGTACTTCTTTTGGAAGGAGCATTCATAGCATTCATCATCACCTACATGTGTTAAATTCAGCATAGAACAACATCTAAGTACACTTAGCAACTATACAGAGTAGTAAAACCATGAACTAGTTTTGAAATATATGAATCTTCCAAGCTACAAACACATGTTTCGAAAGCTCGTTTCTCATGAAATAAAAAGGTTCACAAATCACAACAGCTTACCTTCGTCTCATGGCCAGTAAAAACTACAGCACCAACTATGTATTCTGTGTTCCTAAGACTGCATCCCTGAAATTGTTAATAAAAGTCAAAATATTATTAAACCCAGAGATACAAAGCTCTTCATGACATGCACATAAATCTGTTCAAATGCTGTTAAAATCAAGGATAAAAAAGATGCATGCAAAAATTATCAATATGTCCTATAAGTAGATCAACACATAAGAAAAGGGCCAACAGCAGAAACAGTCAATCATACACGCAATAAAAGCTGATCTGGAGAGAGAGGTAACGTCTGTTTTTGCACTATAAGATTCCCAGTAAAAGTGTACAAAGAATTGTTTGGTTGCTCGCACTGAATTTCACCTGCATGGTAAAAGACAAAGATGTTAGAGGATGAAGGACTGACAGAACAAAGAAAAAACTGCTTCCACAAATATACACAGATAAAAATGGACAAGAGATAAGAATATATATCATCAGTCAGAGAAATCAGCTAAAACAACTCTGTCAACAAAACAGTATTAGAAACATTCTACCAGATATCTAGCAATAATGTCTCTTAATACAAGGGCAAGGCAAGCATCTAAGCAAATGATAGATTGGCTGCTATTTAGACTCTGCTTCTGTTAGTTCTGGTGATACTTCAGTCTGTGGATCAGGATGTGAGTTGGATGTGATGTAAGGAAATGCAAAGTAGTTGGCAGGCTAACCTGACCCAGGTGAACCTTTTTCAATTAGCTTCATTTATATGCTTTGTCGCAAGTAGGTAGTGGTCCAACGTATAAAAGAAAGCATACAACTTGTTCAACAAAAATGTATGCCAAATCACCTGAACCCACTAAATTTATTTGCAATCTCAATCATAGCAAACCGAATACTATATGTCACAGCAACAAGTCCACATCCATCTACAAATAAAAATCTTGCATGATAACAATCAAAACCGTAAGCTAACCTTTAAACTCATAAGCTTTCTCTGGTACCACGTAATCCCATGTCCTTTCAAGGGCCTTTCTAATTTTTAAATTTGTTTCTCCATCTAAGTTTGCAGTCTGCAAAAAAGGAATAAGCAAATGAAAAATACACTATGTTAGAAAATGTGCTTGAATAGCAGCTTTGGTCCTGGACAAGGAAAAAGCAACTTATTTTTCTAAAGGGGCTGTCAAATTGAAATCACCTCAACGTAGCAGATACCATCAGGATTAGTGCTGGATAGGAAAAGAATATCTGCTGGAAAAAATCCATCTTGTTTAACCTGCAAAAACAAAGAGAAGAAACCAGTATAATTATGTCCATGAGTCGTAGAACCCTTCCATTCCGATACAGAGAATAATATACTAGGGTAGAAGGACGCATAAATTACAAATATCAAGTAACTATGCTGCAGGCTGTACTAACAACTAAACATGTGTGCCAACAATGCACTGAAACACACAAAATAATATATATATATATATATATATATATATAACTAATAACCAAAGCACAATTCGTCTCATCATATATAAATTGACTTCTCTTAGAATAATAAAGACTAACCTTGACAATATCTCCAACTTGCAACTTTCTCCAGGGAATAGGTACCCACTGTTGATCTTGTAAGATCTCCACTGTGCTATTATTTATCGACATATCATTTTGAAACCGTTTCTGCACGAAATTACCCGCAGAAAGATTTAGAAGGTGAGATGAAGATGAGACTTGAGACTTTGATGCATCTACTAACTTTAACAGATTATTCAGCGCTGAAAGAATTCTATCCTAAAAGTGACCCATAATTCTGTATATAAGAAAAAGGAAGATATAATTATCACTTACCCAGTCTTCGAAAGCCTCTTTAATAAGAGAGACAAGAAGCACCATTGACAGTGGAGCTACATTTGTTATTGGACTCACAGGGCTGCAGGAAAAACGATCTACATAGTTAATAGATGAAAGTATCATGCATGATAACTCAGAAAATCCAGAACAAGGGTGCTCTATGGACAGGACGTCCAACAGGAGGCAACTTTGGAATATCGAAAAGATTAGACAACTGCTTATGGAATTATAATACCTTATTGGTGTCATTGATAGACACGAAATTCCAAGAAAGTATATGTTTGCTATGCGCCTGAACTGTCAAGAAACACATAATAGCTAAGATCACAACAAATAACATAAAAGTCTTGCGGAAAGGACTACAGGTATTTGAAGTGTTTGCAAAGTACAGCGCTGTCACTTGATTTAAGATTTGGATCCTAATTGCATTAGGTAAATTCACACTAGGCTTGAAAAAAAAAGTGCATCACAGCCACCAATATTCAAGATACCCTCACATGATAGCACAATAGTCGGCTGGTAAATCCTAGGATTCCATTACACTTCTTGGGTTTGGAAAACACTAAGTCATAAATATATGATGGAGCTAAATTAACAACACTTGGAACCTAGCAACAAAGAAAAACCATGCGTATATACCTGTTCAAACAGACCCTTCGGCAGAAAAGTGAAAACATTGTACTTCGTTGTAGAAATCGAATTGCCCTGAAATAATTGCCGCACATTCATCAGAATTTGAAAGAAAGAAATCAGAAATTGACTAAAGCATAAACTAAAAATCAGATCGATGAATCCAAACAGCAGAAATTTCAATGCACATATCCCGTAATCGATTCTATACAATACACGAAACCGATAAACAAGCCGCATTTAAGAACACAAGTATGACTCCGGCGTACCTTGAACCGGACGGGTTGATTAGATTCTCGATCATTACAGTAAACGGTACGATAAGTCGGAGCCTGTGGCTGTATATGACCCAACGTCACCGTACGAGACGGAGTCCGTCGATGACTAGCCGACGAGGAATCGACGCTTAAACTACCCGATCGAACCATTTCGGAATCACCCGATCCAATCCAACAGGTTCTGTCAACCAACAAAATCAAAATTCGAGTTCACCACTACTAGTCGCGTCGAGAAGTCGCTCTAGAGATCTAAATCGACGGTAGAATCTAGAAACAGAGAGGACCAGGACCAGCCTCTCTTCCGTTTCAAACTCGTTTTTTTTTTTTTTTTTTTTGTAGTAATGTTGTGTTCTTCGTCTCCGAATGTCGCTTATTCTTTGATTTCAAATAAATAAAAATTTGAAAATTCGCATTTACGTATTTCTCTTTTGGGTTATTCAAGGAAAAAAAATATCCGCGTTGATGCAACAAAAATTCAGCATTGACAAAACACCCACGCGCCACTAAGCCGCGTGACATTATTACACAATAAACAATATTTATGTCTGTTCTAGAAATTTTTTTCATTACATCGAAAAATGATTGTTTTTTTTTAAACCTTGCGCTTTGAATTTGGATCAACAAGTATCATTCATAGCATAAATACTCCAAATAAATCCGATGAGATTTGAACTTTTTATCTAGTATCTAGCTAGATCATGAATAAGTCAATTGAGTCACATACTTCTTTGTCATCAAAAAATAATAATTTAATATATTAGATTTCACAATCTATACTTTTGAAAAACTAACAAAAAATCAGGTAAAAGAATAAGAAACCAATAGTTCTTTTTGGATCAATAATACATGATTCATAGCCTAAATATTCTAATTGGAGCAGGCAAAATTTGAACTTACCACATAGTGCCTAACTAGATCATAGACAACTTACTACCTGGTGTCTAACTAGATCAGAGACAAATCAACTGGACCACTTGATTCTTGGCATAGAACAATATTTTTTAACAAACCAATTATTTTTTTTGCATTGAGGATAATCTGAGTAAATCCAATAAATAATTTTTGTTAGGAAAATATTTATTTCGAAAGAGGTTTAATTTGAAGAATCTCAAATCGTGCATAATCCTTTTGTTATCATTGAAATTATTTGTTAAAAGATCTTTTTAATAATTACTCAATAATACGTTAACTAATCACATTACGCGTTTGGGAGATTGGCGCGTGAAAGTCAAATGAATTTCTTATTACCGCCATGCTGGACTGGTTCAGGTTTAAAGTGCTGTCGTTTCAATGGTATTCACCGTGACGTGGGCATCATGATTTTTTTCTCAAGTTCTGATTGGCTACTTTTAATTATGTTGGTGAACGACCAATGTGCACAAATCCAAAAATCATGGAATGAACCAAAAAAAAAAAGGTAAACAATGAAAATTGTTTTAAACTTGATAATTTTATGTTGTCAAAATCTTACATTCTTACTTAAAATTACAGTGTCTAGAACAGAATACGTAAAGGAAGATAAAACTGGTTGATTTGTTCGGTAAAATATCACCAAACAGGAACTACTTTGCAGGTTTTGTGTGAGTCTTAGAAAATTTCATTATACTATATATATATCTCACCATCGTAATGTATTAAATCATGTTTACCGCTGGAGAAGCAATTGCAACAAAGATGGATTGTATGTTCTTTTTATGAAACAATAATATAGAAGTTTTTTTTGTCAACAATTGGATCACAAGACCCAATCCATAGAAATCGAACCCTAGATAATATGTTCATAAACTGTATCATCCTAACTATCAGATTCGGAAGAACTCAGGCTTAATGTACAAGTTAAGACACTTAATGCTGTATTTGAGTAAACAGTTTTTACGTTTATCTGGCTTTTATGTCTCTCTAGCTTTTACGTTTCATCTTAAATCTCTTTAAAGTAGGAGAAAAGAGAGATAGTGTAATCAGTTTTTCTTTGACTGAATTTGAACTTATTGAATTCGGTTTTATCTATTTAAGGGGGACGTGTTTCCTTCTTAGAGAGTGATACATACGAATATTTATCTTCATCAATCTCTTCTTCTTTCTTCTGGCTGAGAGTTTCATTCGTTTAACCATACGTTTTTCTTGGGTGATTTGAAGTCTCAATTATTGAGAATAAGACCCATTTCATTAGGGTTTTATTCACGTGAAGTGACTAAGTCCAAATTGTACATAAAATTTTGTCTTGTTTTGATACTTTTTGCTTTCTCAATTTAGGGCAATTTAGGACATTACTTCATGTGAAACTGGAGATCATCTTTTTATGTTATTCTCACGGAAGATTTTGCCTTTTTTCTTTGGTGCAGCTAAAATACATTGGCCTCTGGATTCAGTTTCGAGCATCATAGTCTGATAAAGACTTATTTCAATATTGGTGTACGAAAGAAGAGTTTGTGAAAGCAATTAAGTCGAAAAAATTCAGTTGTAACAGGGAAGGGGATGAAGATGGTGGTGATGACCTATTGGTTAAAAGGAATATGAAGAGCCGCAGAACAAGCTTCAAAGTAGAAGAAAGTAGTGATGAACTTGAAAATTTACTGAATATGATATGAAGTAGCAACATTTTGAAGATGATGATTGCACATTAAGTGATTTGGTTGGGAAGGTCACTAACAAAGGAGAGATAAGCGCAAAGAAACATCTAAGATTAATGTAGTATTGGTGTGAGTATTGTAATGTAACGAGAAAAAGGAGGCGAGAGATAAGAGAGAGAGTGAGAATAAGAGATTTATTGTCTTATTACTTAGGTTAAACTACATAAAGGAAACTATGTCTAGCTTATTTCCATCCAATTTGAAGCGAAAGCAAAAGAGTTTTGTTTTGTACCTTAATTCACTTTTTCTCAAGGTTTTATAATGTGTTGAAAAAAAAACAATAAAGCAAAATGAAATTTAATTTCATAAGATTATTTAGTCCACGAGAAATTGAAACTAAAGCTTCATAAATAACTATAAACTAATCATGCACAACTTTTGACCTAAGCTTTACTCTTTAGTCTCAACTTGGGTAACTATGGAGATCGAGTCTGATATACGTTGTATTCTTTAATGGTTGAATGAAATGTGAGGTTTGTGTTAAAAAAAAAAGAAAAAAAACTATAAACTGAAATAATTTTTCTTCTTACATCAGTTTCAACAACATCGAGATTGTATGTACCTTTGGGTTGCACATCATGGTGTCCTCTGTCGTCTTTGCTATTGGATGTGCAATTCACTTTCAGAATATTACCAGGACCAAGAAGGATGAAGAATGAATATGGCTGAGCCGTTTTGAGATCAGCTTTGCAATTCTTTTATAAGATATGTTCCAAAGTGTTATTGGTCTATATTCAGTAATTTTCCGGGGACTAGAAATCTTTTGAATAAGGCGAATATGAGTCCCATTTGTCGATTTTGGTAACTCATCAGTTTGAAAGAATCTCAATGTTTCTTGTATGACTGCAAGTCCCATTATCTTGTTTAAAAGGAGACAGAGAAGCCAGAGATCCAGGTGCTTTGTCTGTATGGATTAAGTGAGCAGCTGCTGAAAAGTATCAGATTATCCTAATGACATATCTTTTTATCTAGAGCTTCAAACACAGTGTCTCTGCAACCTTCCCCTGAAAAGGCTGTTCTGGGTGACTTGTGCAACTTGTTCTTCTTTAAAAACTGATAGAACCTCTAGATTTTCTATTACAGCATATACTTTCTGGTTTTTCTGCTTTTTGTGATGACATAGAAGTAACTAGTGTTACAGTGTTGTTGCCTCCCAGTTGCAGCCAAAGTAGTGTACTCTCTCCTGCCAATAAGCTTCCTCTTTCGTGTAGGCATTTTGAAGTTTAATACTCCCATTGTTAGGACTCAGCATTGCCTCTTCCAGAGCTTGTTAAAGTTCCTGATACTCTCTCTGCTAATGGCTGTTCTTGTTCTGCTTATATGCTTCTTAAGGAAAACAAAAACCTTGTAAAAGAGCAAAAGAGTTCTGTTTTGCACCTTAATTCACTGTTTTAAAGGTTTTATAATGCGCACTAAAAACTGTAAAGCAAAGAGGAGATTTAATTTCATAAGTTTTATTCTTGACCAAGACCACCGTTTCATGTAGAACAAGACGTTAATCTCAATTTTCCACATTACCCTTACGAAAGCTACACAACTCCTCAACACACTAACACCTAAGTGGAATTCATAAGAACTGATAACATAAAAACTTCATTGCTATACACAGACATCTCA
Source organism: Lepidium aucheri (assembly GCA_900406435.1). Classification (NCBI taxonomy): domain Eukaryota; kingdom Viridiplantae; phylum Streptophyta; class Magnoliopsida; order Brassicales; family Brassicaceae; genus Lepidium; species Lepidium aucheri. Next base: position 13,262 of record OVBA01003784.1, read on the forward strand.
AATCTCAAACTGTCTTGCTTCTGCTTTCATCTTACTACGTGGCAAGTGCATTAAAGCATAACAGTGATATACTACCCTCATCTTGATCCACCCATTGATGAAGACCTTCCTTCTGTGTTCCCATTTTCCTCTGTATCAGTTTTGGGCTGCATCATCCTGGCATTGACTGTGAGTTTGTTCTTGGGTGAAAGTTTCTTCACTTCCTCAGGTGTGTAGATGAAAATCTTCTTCACCATACCACAGAACTCACTGCATAATAAAAGACAGAATAAACCATCAACATAAAAGAGAGGGAACACATCATAGGTGGACGATGCTCTATACTTGTAAACAAGGTGTGTTTCTTATATATATGCACTTACTTCCATGGATCATCACCAACCATCATCATATCATCTTCATCATCGGTGTAAACAACTTGCCATTTTTTGGTAGAATCTAATAGTTCACCCTCGATATCGAACATCTCTTCTAGCTTCTTGAATAGATCTTCGTAGCACTCTAACCTTGTTAAATCAACAGCTCTGCCTACTGCACTGCCTTGCATGTGCACCTAAATCAAATTGCCAAACACATTATTTTTTTCTTAGTCTAAGCAAGACACAGTCTGGTTCTGACAATTTAAGTCCAATACTGAAGATGTGATCCCCAAAAAAATGAAAAGTTCTATTTTGGTTGAGTGAGGCTAATACCTTTGTGCAGCTACGTATCTGTCTACTTTGCGATTCTTGAGGAGACCTCAGAGAGGATTTCTCAGGGTCGCCACTCCCTGAAGGAATATTAGATTGGTTGACATTTAAAGGCTCAGGTTGCTGGACAGAGTCGAACTCATTGGATGGGACAGGTTGATCTACAGCAACAGCACCAGAAACAGAGGCAGCAGAGAAACACTCATCCACATTAACATTTTCAACTAGCTCAAACCCAAAAAGCCTGCAGACGTTTCCATTACTTTGCTTCTTCTCAGTAGATTCGTTGTTAAATGCTGAAGCAAAGGATTCAGCTGCACTATCTGCATGGCTGGGCCAAAAGGCTGATCCAATGGATACCCCACCAAATGATTTGTTTCCACCATGACCAAAGTTAGCAGCTTTGGCAGGTGAGAATAATGGCACTGAGGAAGAAGTGTCTGCCGGGGATTTCCACACACCATCTGGAGTAACTGAAGAAAGCATCAATAAAAAGAACTAAAGCTGCCACAAAGAACAATAGTTCAAAAAAAAAAAACAAAACGCATAATACCAGGAACAGATGGACCAGTGGTTGGTGAAGGTAAACCAGGAGGCCTTGGTCGTTTGTTCCTTTGTGGAGGCTGAGGTTGTGAGGACGGGGTGCTATTTGCAACAAGGGGCTCAAGTTCCCATGGTGAAACTTTTTCAGGACGAAATACAGATGAGGGCTCATCCCATTGAACCTGAATTTTCCCACACGCATATTAAGATACGTCACTCTCTTAACTCAGCTAAAAAATACATATTCAGAACTTGCTCCACTGCAAAGTATAACACTAAATATTCCAACCTTTAGCGATCTCCATTCAGAATCATGCCAGACCGAAGACTTGTTTTCCTGAACACCCACTATTGTACCACTGAACCTGTGGTATTAAAACACAAAGAAAAACAAATCTAGAAATTATATTGCATTCAGCTTCACCAACAAAGAATAACAAAAGGTAGTTTGATGTGATACCTTTTCTCAGGGGCCTCTTCACCCTCAAATCTCATCTTGAAACGCATGCCTACAGACAGCTTCTGGTTCTTAGCTTCGAGATACCTATTGACGCTCACAATAAACTCTGATCTACTTGTCCTGATAAAGCAAGATACGTCAGCCTGGATCTACAGCAGTATAATTATCATCAAGCATATACAAACAACAGTAACTCAATGGCATAGATGCATATTGAGAAAAAAATATATGGCTGGTGTGTCCGTTCCAGACCAGCTAGATCCATCTAATATAGCAAAAATTCAAGTTTTCTAAATTAAGCTGACAGTCCCAATGTGCTTTGGACCATTTGATGACACAAAAGTGGTTTCTAAGAAAAGAAAATTGATCCCAGTCAATGTCTCAATCTAAAGTGAAAAAGCAAGACCTTGGCTTGTAGAAGACAGAAAAGATTGTCCCTGTTGTAATGGCATGAGCTGCAGTAGCAAGGACCCCTATATGCATGCTATGGCTTGAAATGACAGAGGAAGGGATATTAGTCTGCTGTCTCATGTGCCGCCTAACACCAACTCGAAGCTCTTCGTTCTCACCCCTGAAAGACAATACTATGTCACTTGCCGAGCTGTTTAAAGGCAAAATAAATATCTCATTCTCGACAATTGAAATGACACGAAAACTTACCTTAAGAATATGAAAGCATCACCAGCCACTAGTTTCTTTGAGCTTACAAAAACACTCCATCCAGTTGTTAGCAAATGGCGCCTTGGTTGGCCTGCAGTCACAAATTCATGGCATTTAACATATTTGCAAAATTTATCTACAGCTTCGAAGGTTCCTAAGAGCAAATGAATTGGGGTAAAGGAACCACAATTTTGAGATCATCTAATAATAAGGTAATAAGTGTATCAACCTCGGAAAATGTGCCTAAAGTGCCATTTATTATTGTGCAAATCAGTTGCAACCAATTCTTGCCATGGTGGTTGTTGGGACATATCCTAGAGAAGAGAAAATACAAAGTATTAAAAAAGCGGTTGAAGTTGTTTCCAAAAAGCAAAAAGAACACTGAAGCAACTCTGACCAAGGGTGGAAGACAATCATCTGCGTGTCTCCGTAGCACAGAGAATCCACCATGTGTGCTTGTGTCTGAAGCAGTTAATGTCTTGCAAAACGAATGTACTGTGCACTTTTCAGGTTCTTGAACAGGAAGATCCGGGGTGACAGGTTCACTTTGCTGTTGACCAAACACAAGTAGTTCCACCAAAATCAAGAACAGGACAAAGAAATTCAGAACAGTATATAATGATTACCAAACTGTCAATTTTTTCCTGATAGTAGACTTACATCCAGTTCTGGCAATAAGGTTATTTGCGCATAAACTTCATCAGTTTCAGGTTCTGCCTGAGCTTGCAAAGTTAAGGGAAAGAAGTCTTAGAATTATACAGCCAATACATTTCATGAAGTAAATGAAGGAAATTATGTCATGTTATGGAAGTGTACCCTGCGTTGGATGTTGATCACTTTACAGAGAATTTTAGATGGGAGATTGAAAGAAGGCATCTGTTGCTCCAAACCTTGGTGCATTGATGCCTCGAGCTGCATAGCAGTGATCAATAAAATGCTAATCAGATAAGATGAAAATTTTGTTTGGCATTGATCATGTGACATTAAAACTGGCAGTACATTTTATCCTTATATACAACAAGAAATTGTTTTTGTGATTTTATTATAAGCTAGAAAGCATCAACATCGTAATATAAAGTGTCCATATAACACACGGAATAACAACAGTCAAATTAAGCTTCTAGTCTTAGCAATACATCAAGAGATCAAGTGATTCAAACCAATATACCACAATACCTGCTCCATGTGACCTTCAGGGAAATAATAAACTCGCTCCCCTTCACGAGGTAGGGTTACAAGAGGTCCAGCACAGGCATGCCATAGCTCCCTGCATAAAGCATCACTTGACCCTATAAAGAAACAACAAACGATTATGAGATGCACCAACGGTATCTCAGATACAAAGCAAAGGTTCAGATAATATTAGTAAGTCAACTCCACTCAATTCAGCAACAAGATTTTAAAAACTTTATCAACTGAATATCAGCCAATCAAAGTAATGCAAAAGCGCCAAACAAGCTTACTAAGCATAGTCTTAGTAGAATGGTATAAACACACAAAATACCACGAACCTCCAGGATTTGCAGATAAATGATTGCTAGCTGCCATTTGAAATCCTCTTAACTTGGATAAATTTACCTGGGCAAAAACAAAGGAAGAAAATTATAAGATTCAGTTGTCTTTCTGAAAGAGAAAAGAAGATGGACCTATCCTCATCAAATTTAGACAAACAAAACTCTGATAGATGTCATTATGTAGCAACATTTAAAACACTCTCTTAAATTTACTGACAAAATGTGGGCCAATTATGTAACTGCTTTGTTCTACATTGTGTCTAACAGACACAATTTTCTAAAGAAGCACAAAACTCAGATTCTCAAATTTATTACCTAATTTGAAGAGAAATCCAATAGTCGTTCACACAAAGAGGTAAAAGTTAGAACAAAAATAGCAAAAGCAAGACAAGAACCTGCTCACAAAATTATGAACAAATTTCAGTCCTTAAACTCCACACTTCACAACACAAAACTGTTACAAAATCAAGTCTACAATGGCAAGATTCAACTCAGAACCTTAAATTATGTTCTAAAACAACTCTGTAAGAAGAGAGCAAAAGCTACAAATCAATTTCCCACGCACACAGAGAAAACCCAATTAGAGAGGTCAGCTTCAAATGCGCGATAAGATCAGGAACCAAAAAAAAAGGAGCTGAATTTGGGAATTGACGATTAATGATCCAGATTATCCCTACCCAGAACCAAATCCGAGTAAATCGAGAAACAAAAACACAAATCTGACTATAGATCCTGAAAAGTCTCCTCCTTTCCAACATTTACTAAGCAACAAAAACAAGCAAGAAAAAGCAAGTAAACCCAGAAATCAAAATCGAACCTTTACTTAAACCTCTCGATCCAAACAACCAAAAGCGAACTAGGGTTCAAACAAAACCCAGAAAGAAACAGATGAAGATGAGAAATTTCTTTGATAGGGGGCAGTGAAAATCTAGAGGATATAGAAACTAGAAATTGTTGTCACAATAATGCAGAGAAGAGAAATAGCAAAGATTGATTTGGTACATAGAGATGTGAAATAAAGCGTGTATGTAAAGGTGTATACACACACCGTCAGTGTTTGGTTGAAGCCGACACGAACCCTTTGGCTATGGCTTGCCTCTTTTTCTGTTCTTTCTCTTTTTATTTTAATTTTTTGTTTCTTCTCTTTGAGGTTTTTACACCACAAGCAATGACAAGCTCTCTTGTTTGTCTCTTTACTTTGGAAAAAACTAAGGAAATTTCACTAAAACTAGCCATGATTAACGGGTTTTTTGGGTTTTAGTAGCCATAAGTGAACTTCTCAACTCTTAAAAAAACAATTATTTAGAGATTTTAAATTATTTTCTCCTGCAAATGACTTAGATCTATTAAATAGAGACGCATTTGCATATATAAGAATAAGTTTCAATCATTTATATTATATAGAAACTTAGACTAATAGGCCGGCTACTAGTGCCCCAATATTAACAAAAAAAGTATAAAAAAATTCTCATTATTTTTAAATAAAGTTGTATGTTCTAGAGTTTACATACATTTTTTAAAAAAATTACAACTCCTCATAATCTCATATTCCCATATATTCGGTTTTAATAATTCATTTTTCCAATTATTTAAACTATAACTATTATGAAATAAAATAATAAGTATAACTTATTTGAGCGGAAAATATTTAAAATTTTATCTTTGTTTTCACAAAGTATTTTTCAAAAAGTTTATATTATTAGAAAATGGACAAGATAAATTTAATTTAAATTTCAACACTATCCAATCAATTGAGTCCTATCCATATCTAAAACTCACACACTAAAATGTTTTTAATCTTCTATTGGAGAATGGTGAATGCTTAATGATAGAGTCATTATTTGGGTGAACTAAAACACCAACACAATAAAAGTAGGCAAATGTTTCTTGTAATTTTAGACATAAAAGCTTTTTTTGAAGCGAAAAGCTACAATATTTACGTCCTAATTGGCAATTGCTTTCGTTGCTTTGAAAAGCAAAAATCCTTGTAAGATATTAAAATTAAACCAACCATACTCCAACTTGTTTTTTACTCTAAAATATGATTGATTTAATTTAAAGATTTTACAAAATATTAGCTTTTCAAAGCAACGAAAGTAATTGTCAATTAGCACCTTAGTCTTTTATAAGTTTTTTTTGTTAAAATCACTTTTAAATCGCATAATGATCTACCATAGTATTAGACTTGTTTGAAAAAATAACAGCCACAATATTGTGATTCGTAAAAATAAAAACAGTTAACAAAGGAGAACACTTTAAAATGAGTTATTTAGCTTTGCTTGTTCTCTTTTGGGGATTTTGAGGTTTGCTCTAATTTTACAAAAATGAAACTGACTGTGAAATTTGAGAAAAAATATTTCTTCCAACAACATCACAATCATGATTGATCGGTTGACCTTTTCTTTCCCTTAACCTAATTTTACTCTTTATTTATGATGCGCCTTCCTTGGAAGAGGTAGACAGGCAAATTTGGATAGGTCCTTTTGCATTAAGATTCATTATTGAAGGTATTTTGGCTTATTTATTCTTATGTTATTTCTAGAATGATACTTCACATATAGTAGAAAAGTCGTAATAGGTGGTTCTAAATTGTTTGAAATTTGAGAAGGTGTTGGGATGCTTTTTATCTTAATCCAAATATGTCTCCTTAAAACCATATATGTTTTATTAGTCTATTTACCACAAAAAAAAATGTCTAATATCGGCGAATAAATCCATATGACATTTATTTAAATAGGTTTTTCCAGACTCATAAAGATTAACATCGTCGACCAGAAGACCAAAAACTAAAAAAAAATGTCGACAATTCATTTTTTTGTGTTTTTTTTCCTTTCCAGATTTAATATTTGTGAAATTCATTACAAAGACTATTTCTAATGGATATCAGGCGACATAAAAAAATCCATATAAATTTTCAAAGACATAAACCAGATAAAATATATATTTTATATCTTAGTAAGATCTGTTTCATATAGATTCTTGATGGATATTGCTATCGGGAACAATGTGTATTAGAAGTATTAAGTATCTTTGGTTCAATTAGCTGTAAACCGGATCTTTTATAGAGACTTAATTATGGATTCCACGGTTTACTTTTTCTTCATATATTGTTTGTTACAATAGTTTGAGTTTTCCAAGACGAATTTAACGAATTTTTTTTCTCAATTTGTTTCTCGTCTAAGAAGGTATATTTCTCGTAGTGACACGTGATTAACCCCATATATGTTTCAACTCAATTATTAAATTTTAAAATTTTAATACTTGAACCTTTCAATTCTAAGTATTAGATCATCTCCAATATATTTCTTTATTTTTTTACTCTAAAATAAAGGAAATCGATATTTCAATTCTAAGTATTATACCATAATAGAAGTATGTTTTACTCCTATATCATCCTCTATTTCTTACTCTAAGAGGTATATTCTATTTTTACTCTAAAAATGTCACCTCTAAAATAGGAGAAAAATATCACTCCCCTTAATAGAGAAAAAAAATATCATTCTTCTATTTTAGAGTTAAAAATAGAAATGAGTTAGAGTAGAATTTGCTCTAAAATAACATTTAGAGTTAAAAATAGAGGTTGGTTGGAGATACTATTAAACAAACTAAAAATCACAACTGATTTAAATAAATACCAAAAAAAAGTTTTAACAATGGAATCACCAAAATACCAAAATAATGTAATACATGTATTACATTAATGCAATTAACAAAAAAAAGTTTTATTTTATGAAATTAAAAGCCTAAAAAGGCATAAATCTTACTAGTAAAGTAGTAAATAATGCAAGCCTAAAAAGGCATAAGTCTTACCAGAGCAGAGTCCTTACAACTTCACTGCTTGTCTCCCGTGGTGGGCACGCGACTGAGATTCACGCGCTAAAAAGGAATAATACAAGTTGGATTAGTTAACTTAATTATATAATTAATTAGTAACAAAGTAGAGATTTAGAGGCTAACAGTAATAATTAATGTAATGCTTAAATAATTGAGCTGTTTTTGTCTTTGACAGTTCCATCATCAGCTTGACGTGTTTTCTTCTCGCCAAGCAACTACTTGTCTCCTTTCTCTCTAACCAATCTTTTTATTCTCATTTTAAATCATGTGAAAATTATTTTATTAATTTCCCTAATTAAATTTCTTATATGATTTTTTTTATTAATCTAGCTAGTCACATAGTTACAAAACTAACAAAATTTACTAGCAATGGGAATAATTGGTATTCTGAGAATATAGTAATGAGTTGGCATCCATAAATATTTTCTGGCCAAAAAAATTTCACATTCCATTTAATTATCATGAATACTTTTTCTTTTTCTGACAACAAGTTACTCTTTTAAAAACCAAATAAAAAAACATGTTTAATAATGTAGATGTATAAATTATCAACTTGAAACTTGTAGATATCTTTACCCTAATAGGCTAATATTTTATTATTATTTACCGTAAATGTAGAGTGTGTTATGATTCTTTATTGTATTTAGCATGTTTAATAATTGTATGTAGAGTAAATTTTAGAGTCTGAGTTGTGGTAAATAATCTAACTAATTATTCTTGCATCAAATGGTCGATTTTTTCCTATTACATAAAATAGATTAAAAAATAATATAGACTTAGTTTTAGATTATAAATTGAAGCTTATTGATTAATTGAGAAATTTATATTTATATATATATAGACCTAATATTAAATTATGACTAAATCTAAAACTAAAATGTTTACATAAGAAACTCACAAATCAAAATCCATTCACCAAGACAAAAGTTCACACATGTAAAACTAAGAGACCGTCATTTAATTAAGATTTGTATTTACATTTTAGTGATTTGTATTTATTTATATGATTAATTATTATAAATCAATACAAATTAATAAAAGTTAATGCAAGGTAAAAGGTTCAAACGCCGGCCCTAAAAAAAAACTCTCTCCTCTCTCCTCTCTTGTAAAACATTATTATCATCACTGATCTCCTTTTTCCGGCGATCGGTGTCTCTCACTGCCACTGGAAAAGGGAGGCCACCACTGGTAGCTCTCTGCTATATTTCTTCCCACGGGTTTCTCCACCCTAACACACTCTAGATCTAAGATTTCGTCTTCTTCGCCTTGTGACCACCATCATCCATTGTTTGGACGGTTTGCTCCCAAGAGTTCTCGCTTGGCTTCTCTCCCAAGAGTTTTCATGAAGCTGTTTGGTTCTTTCCTCCATCAATCACTGATTGGAGCACACTACAAGGTCTCTTCTATTCTAGTTTAAATATGTCTCATGTTTAGTTTTCAATAAGGTATGGTTAGTCAACATCCAGATCTCGTCAAGGCTTTCCATTGTTCTATCAATTTTTAGATCTGATTTGTTTCGTCAAATTCCATCAAGGTTGCTGGTTTCTATTTGTTGTTGTGATTTCTACCACTTTTAGGAAAAGTAAATCTCTGCTATGTTGGAGTAGCCTAAGTTGGTATTCACAGATGAATTTTATTGTTGGAGTATATTTAAATGCAACCGTTTCTAAGGGAAGAATCACTCATATCTTCTCAAATTTACATAACTCACAAGAGAAGACAAAGAATCAGAAATAACAATGGTCTTGATATCTAATAGCTTTTGTAATCTTGGCTTTGGTTGATTAAGTTTGAACTTATATAAACTATGTTTCTTAGATGATTGTAAACCTTTACAATTTGTTAATAAAATTCTATTTACGGGAAAAAAAAGTTAATGCAAATCTTAATTGAATAACGACTCCTATAAGTCTTGACTAAACAAATTCGATTCTTAAAAATCTTGACTAAACAAATTCACCCTAAAATTTAGTAAGCAAAACTTTAAAAAGACATCGAGAAATAAAAAGAGTTGTCTCAATGTCTAACATTAGATGGGAACCAATGATTAGAAAACAAAATTAGATGGGAACAAATGATTAAAAAATTTCAAAACTAAAGGTTCAAGCTTGTGTTTTCTTTCTGTTTGTTAATCGGTTCATTGCTTCTAAAAGCAAGTCAAAATAATATACATACATGCATAAGTAAGCCCAGTTATGAGGCCCAATGCAGGCCTGTTAAAGATGTGAAGTTAAACAACGTACCAAAAAATTTCACAGAGAAATTCAAGAGGCCTGTTGTTTCTAAATCATGTATTTTGAACACACAATGACCGTTGTTTCTAAATTAGAATATCATAATACAATACATTATCATATACAGAAGGCTAGACCGTATTGCTTGTTGCTAAATGAACAGCAAGCCCACGTTATAACACCTTATTCATCTTAGAGAACCCAACAAGATGAGTTTTTTTTTTTTTTTTGCCATATGAAGTTTATCAAATTTCCCAAATAGGNTTTTTTTTTGCCATATGAAGTTTATCAAATTTCCCAAATAGGTTATGAGTTTACAAGGCTTTACTTTCTCCCATTATCAAAAAAAAACATCATAATAATAATTAGATTACGTATTTTTTATCTTTCGTTTGTGCATATATATCACAACGATTTGTAATCATCAGATAGCTCTTTTTATTTTCCATCTCACTGTAAATGATTTATTCAACATTACCAAGAATATTTTATTTCATGAAGCAGAAGAAATTATTCAGGGTTAGACAAGATGTAACGTCGTTATATTCTTACACACAAAATCTAAAAATGAGGTATCTACTGTTAATTAAATACGCTTGAACAGAAAATATATCTGTTACAAATAGTAAAAAGTTGTAACAGATAAAAATGAAACCCACTGAATATCGTAATAACCCTAAAGTTGAAGTAACTGTGTTGGGTGGGAGATTGTACTAATGCCATTAAAATGGGAGACAAATTGATGCAATATTTTCACCATTAATTGAGTTAAAGTAAAGTAAAGAAAACTATTATAATACATTTATAGTGGATAAAAGGAAGAATGAACCAATCTTTAACACCAAACATGTTTGAGACATGTTTCTTACCATTAGATTGTGTCCAAATTGAAAACATCATTGAACAAAATTACAAAATCCATCACTTTACATCGTGTTCTTCTTTTCTTATTTACACTTATATAACTTTTTATGTGAAAGAAAATGTTGGTGTTGTGTTTCCTGTTTGTGTACTGTGACAATGTTTCCTCTAACTTCAATTATATACAACATTCGAGTTGATCTCATATTAATTAGTTTAAATAAAATTTGGTTCATGTTTGCTTTTTTACACGTTGAAGACATCTAATGGTTGCCTAACCATAAGGATTTTTTTGACATCAGTGAACTTAAGTTTCAAATTGTTTACATATTAATCGCTGATCTCATCTATTTCAATATTTGATAAAGATGAAAATAGATGTATGACTCACACTTCAACTTTTTTTTTTTTTCAACGGGAACAACAAGGTCCAAATTCATCGCTATATCTAAAATTTCATATTTTATGTAATAGGATGAAGTCGAACTCCGAATGCTTGAATAACTAGTTGAGGCATATAATCAGTAGACTGAGACGAACTTGGCTACTCACTCTGTAACTTTATACTTGATTATCACTACTTAGAAATTGTGTTTTTGACTTATTTACATTCATTGTCGTCTTTAGATGAAGGATTCATTATATTACAAGATATCATTTTGATAAACATTGGGTTATTGACAGACTTACACAAGGTTTTTCATACTACAAGATAACATTTTGACCATGCATCCATTAAAAAAATGAAATTAATTTTTCGACCAATTTCTAAGTGGTTAAATAATGGCGGTCGCAAGTTTTGATAAAGAGTTTCTGACAACATATGGTCAATAAATTTTGATCGAAATACTTTAACAAAGAAATTTCAATAATTATTTTGTCAGAATTTGGTCAAGATTTTCTTACAAAAAATATATGGTCAATGATATTTGATCACAAAATTTTATTGGCCTGAGTGTTTTAATTTGTAGTAGTTTTTATTATTAAGATTTAATTATAGCATGTAATATGCATGCTTTTAATTTATAATATGAAGATTTAGTATGTAGTATAATTATTTGATTATTTGTTTTTTTCTTAGAATATTTATTCCGTCGAGAATTAGTTGAAGAGCTCAATACTCGACGAGTAACTATTTGTCTGAAATCATCGAGAAATCTTTATTGATTCATAATGAACTCATTTTTCGACAAAGTAGATCAGATATACGTTTTCTATATAAAATTTGTCGGGAATAACTATTCTGAACAGATGATACTGTATGAAACGGGGTTTTTTTCCTTACCTCACATTTTCTTTTATATTGTCCATCCTAAATTTGAGTATATATATAGGAAGTTTCATCAACTTGTTTGTAGTCTTCTCCTTGAGGATGGTATGCACGACATTTTTTTTGGTGAATTGTTATGCACGACATTTTGCAACAATGTTTACCTGATTGCAATCATGATTGAGCATATAGTATGATTATAACCTATATATAGAGGACATTATACTATATGCGTAGCTTATTCATTTTGTCTCAATTCTAGTTGAGCAGTTGATAATTGTCTCTCCTATATAATATATCAATAATCTCTCATTTTTACTTTCTAAGACATTAAATATGAACCGTCGAACACCTTGATATCGTGCGTCCCATCATTTCTCCAACTACGACACAAAAGTTTATTCAGATATAAATTTTTAGAATTCATTTCCCTTAATAACCTTTAAAAATATAAAATACCAAAAAAATAAAAGGCACACATGATGTGTAGTGAGCTTTTATAAATGTATAAAATACGTTTAATTTTCATCACGCGATTTAACTATGAAGAAAAATAATAAATGACAAATTTCACTCTTTTTTAGCCCTTCTTGCACGATAGCTAAAGAGAATAGTGAAAAATAATAGGGAAAGTTGAGTGAATCACAATGGATAAACACATAACTGACAAAATAGCAAGCGGAAAACAGTAGGTCGTTGTAGAAAAGTAATAGCCATAATAACCATATTTTATAACTTGTGTTTATTTCAGAACACATATACTTTTTATTATTTTGTTTTCGAAAATCATTATTAACAATATTATTATCACCTTTTATTTGTGTTTTATGTTTATATCTACATTTGTTACAATATAGTAATTCTAATTATTGATACACTCTAAGTTTTAACTTTAGAATTCTACTGCAAGTGCACAATAAACGAAGTACACTACAACAAAACATTAAATTACCAACGCAATTTTACAACGTTTTTGA
>OVBA01003785.1:0-26303 GCA_900406435.1 Lepidium aucheri
TTGACCAGCCACCTCGGTCACATTCCGTGCGGTTTCCGTACCCGCTCACGGTAGCACTCCCTCCTCGGGTATCCCTTTCCTCTGAGGAGGTGCATCATCAGCCGGTGTTGCAGCTGGAAGTCTTTCCAAGACTTGTGTTAACATGGCCAAGATAGGATTTAATCCATACCTATCTCCAGCCCCAACATTNCCCCATCATTCACATTCGGGTCCGTGGGTGTTACCGGCACCTCATTATCTCTTTGGTCAACACTTTGTTGACGTTCCACATTACTTCCCACAACTTGTTCAGCCCTACTAGCAGCATTACGGGAAGTCACATCATTCCCTACATTACCTCTTCTTACTTTATGAGTAGTAACCATCTACATTCATCACATTACTAAGTTAATAACCTCTATCAACTTAGCTTGGTTCTTAGTTCACATAACAACTTACCGCGACACCTTGGCGTGAGGAGGATGGATATCATTCATCTAAACCCATTCACATACACATATTACCCATCCTAGAATCAACCGCGCTCTGATACCAACTTGTAACACCCTAAACCCACAAACTCATGTACCGTTACATTTTAGCAAGGCCTTGGGCGAACCTTATACTTAACCATTTCAAGTTCCATATTTCACTAACTCAAAATTCAATTTCATGAGATGTGACAAGCCCAATCAGTTCATACTAAAATTCGGTTCCATTCTTATTCAATACTAAAGTCAAAGTGTAAACATAAACGATAACTTAACGAAATTAAAACTAGTGCTAGCATCAAGTTCAACTTTAAACAACATAAATAAAAACCCCAAATTCCGTCCTTAAATCCACCTCCTCTCCCTCCCGCCTTGGTCTCGCTTCTACTAGCCATTTTCTTGATCATTGGCCAACTCATTACCTACAATCACGCATATTGAATAAGCAAACCAATTTGCTTAGTGGTTCGGTCATTCTGTCCCACTAGGCTAAAACCAGAACAAGCATTCAATAACAAATCAAATAAATGGAAGAACAATCACAATCTAGGGTTAACTTATCGATTAGTTTAACTATCCGGGTTACTTCCGGATCAGCTAAAGTAACCTTTCCATTCCACACATCATTCTTAACAATCATGAACCCTCAGGTTCTAAATCACAATCACGAACCCTCAGGTTCTAATTCTCAATCACAAACCCTCAGGTTCTAATCACACACTGAAACCTCGGATTCTATTTTCATAAACGAACTCGCAAGTTCTCATATCACATAAACGGTTTCGATCATAAGATCCTTCCTTTCACATTCAACCATTCAACCTATCCATTCTAGGGTTCCATTCAACCTATTACCAAACACATATTCTAGGTTAACCTCACAGTCACGAACTCACCTTTGCCTTAATCTCTCTTTCGATTTCCTCTTAGCACAATGGGTTTCGATTTGCCATTTCAAGCAAAACCTTCAACACAATTCAGCCTCTTTCCTTTGTTCCACAAGATCGATTTCCTTAGCCTCTCTTCGAGCTCTCTCTTTCTTATCTCTAAGTTGCTTTTGCGGATTCTAACCTAGAAAGAGTTTAAGGATTCTATTTATATGCTATGATCCTTAACCCTAATCCTTTCCAATTGGGCCGAGCTTAAGCCCCTTTCTAATCAAGTCTTTTAACACCTTTTGGCCCATGAGCTATTCCTTGGCCCATAACACTTTAGCCCTTTTTCATTTTGGCCCTTTAGGCTATTCAAGGCCTTTCACAAACAAACTTGCTCAAGACCAAACACAACATGTCCGAACCTAGGAGATTCATGTACAAACTCGGTTTGATCGTGTCCGATCCATTCTAAGCTCTCTGATCCAATCATTTTATCCGATCCGGACATTGCTGTCCGAACCGACCGCACGTGTCCAATCCGACCGTGCAGTCCATGCGGTCCATTCCGACTATTTCTGTCTGATTCGACCAAGCTGTCCGATCCGATAAATCCTGTCCGATCCGACCAAGCTATCCGATCCGACCAATCCTGTCTGAGCCGACCAAGCTGTCCGATCCGACCAAACCTGTCCAAACTGATCGTGCTGTCTGATCCGGCCAATCTTGTTCGATCCGACCGGTTCGGTCCAAAATCTCAAATTCTGTCCAAATTCCTTTCTTAACCGATTTTCCATGGTTTTACTTGCTCTTAATCATTCCTTAAGCTTCCAATGCCCCTCTTTAGCTCGACTATACCAAATATCCTTGTTTGGTTCGTCCGTTCGTACCGCATACTCATACTGTACCTAGTGCATTCACGGTTTTACCGAATGTGGGTATTACACTCTTGCAGCTGTTTGCACTTTGCGGTCAAATGACCTGCTTTTTTGTGGAACTCGCAATATTTGTTCCGGTTATAGGTGTGGTTAAATGACTTATCGCGGAGGATGCCATTCTCCCTAACTCGGAAAGCAGTTGTTGAGTTTGCTTTTCCTCTATTGTGCTGTCTCGGCTTGTAGTGCCCTTCCCTCGGCTCTTTAGTTGCCGAGTTCCGATGTGTATCTTGATTCTGCAAAAAGATTTGTTTTTCCTCTATGTACTTTGCATGTCTTGCCACTCTACAAAGGGCGTCGGAGATCGTTTTGGGCCTGTTGACGAAATGGTCCATAAGTGCCTCATCGATCACCAATCCAAGTCGGAGGGCTTCAATAGCCATGTTGTCACTCACTTTGGCTTTTGTCAGGATGTTTTTGAAGTGTCTGAGATACGATTTCAAAGGCTCGTCAAAGCCTTGCCTTTAGGATCTCAACTCTGTAGTCGAGGTGTTCTGTTGACGAATAAGGTCTACTGCTTCATAAACAACTCGGCGAGTTTGTTGAACCTTTCGATTGACCCGGCTGGTAGCTTGGTGAACCATACCAAGGCGTCTCTAGCCAAATTCTTTGTGAAGTGCTGACAGTAAGCTGCGTCTTCATTGTCCATGGTGTAGTTAGTCCTGTTACTCATGACATTGAAGGCGTTCATAAATTCTACCAGGTCCGATTTCCCATCATAGGAGGGGTATCAGAGCCGTAATCCTGTGTTTACTGAGACTCTTCTCAGCCGGAGTGTGAATAGTGAGTTCTACGCCTGAGCTAGGATCCTTCCAATCTTGGGTACCGAGCTGGTAGCTTGATGAAATTTTGACCTTATTTCATCCATCATTTTTAGTACGGTCGCAGCGTCTAATGTTGCTTAACCATGTTGTCCAGACATGCTCGGTATGGTGAAGTGATCTTGTACCGAGGTGTTCGCTGGCTGTGGACTCGGTAAATCTTTGAATAATGTTCTTTGAATACTAGCCAATGCTTCCACGCATGGCCTATTGACCTGTGTAGTTGGGAGACTACTCTAATTCAAACAAGATTCGAGTCTACCGAATCTCTCAGCGTTTCTCTGATCAGAAGCTTCATGCTATGCGATAAGGTTTCGCACTAAGGTCCCGAATGTCAGTTATCTTAGTGGTGGTGGCGGAAGATCAGTATTTTCCTGAGTTTCCTGTTGATTCTCCTCCTGAGTTCGAGTTGAATTCAGGGTTGATCTATTTGTTAAATTGACGTGCTCTTGAGGGAGAGGTTTCCTCCTTCCCGGTGAGCTGATGGTGATTTTGTCTTTAACCATCTTCCTTTTCTCAGAGTTTTTTCTTGCTTTTGTGAAGATGTTCTTCGATATCTTCCCCACAGACGGGGCCAACTATTGGAACCGGTCTTAGCACAATGAGTACTAAAACTAATGTTCCTGATTAAAAGAGTGAAAGAGAATGGGCAAGGACACTTGTAGATTGGATTAGAAGCAAGAGCTAGTTAACTAAGAACAAGAAGTGATGATTGCCGACTTGGAGTTCTTATTAGACTTTAGTACGCTCAAAAGTAGATCTTTTTTTCAAGGGATTGTGCCTCTATTTATAGTTTATAGAGGCGGTTACAAGTGTAGAAAATAAAGGAAGATTTAAAAATCTGTTGATAAGTTTGAATCTGTTAAGATTCGTGCTAGATTTATGGAAATTTCAATGTCGGAACAGGAAAATTTCCATTTATTTATTTGTTGACGTGTCATCCGACTTCTCTTCAAGTTCGTAAAACCTTTCAAGACAAGACTTTTGCCGAGTTAAAGACTTAGTGCTTGCAACCGGGTTGTTCTTTTGTATTTGACCCGTTGTTTTTAGTGGACCAAAGTAGGATCTCGGATCCACCTCAAACAATTGTTCCCCCCAGACTCGGCTGGTTCTGGTGCCAAATTTCCAAGTCGGAAAGTTTTTCATCTTCCAGAATCTTCATTCCACGTGTCAGTTTTCTAGTGGGCTAGTCGAACAGTCTCCTTGAGTTAACACGACTCATCATTGCACGTCGATTCAGTATCCATACTCCTACTATAAAAATAGCACTCCAGTTCCTCTTGTATTTTTATTTTCAACCAAAAATTATGAGGTAACTTCTCTCTCTTCTTTCCCTCTTTACTTTTGCTGAGTTGATTGATTTATAAGTGAATACTGCTAGAATGGAAAGAGATAGTTCTAGCTCTAGTTCTAGTTTCGAGTTCGTCAACTCTAGTCCTTCTTCTTCTTCTAGTAGCAGCCAAACCCAAGAGGGTGTAGATATATTTTTTGTATATAGTCGAGATGAGGGCTTGGGTGACTGGCAAGATAGTCTTGATGTAGGTCCATCCATCATCAGCGTGTCCCGAGATGAGGGATGTTGAGATCGCTACTGATCCTGATTCTCATCCGTGGAATCTTCCAGAGGGCTTCATCGTGATTTATGACTGGTGGTCTACGGAAATCAAAATATGGTTTCCTTTTCCGGATCTGTGCCTCGGTATTGCTTTGCCCCAAAAATTGCTATGTCCTAACTCGGTGCTGCTAGAATTGCGAACATTGTTGGGTCTTTGATTCTTGGAAGCGAGGCAGGTGTTAATGTCTTGACTCTCTTTTCTGAGGAATTGAGGAACTTTGTGAAGCCAAGTCCTCTGAAGGGATCTTTTTTGCTCTTTCGAAATCCGGTAATCGTTTTTGGACAATCCAACTTCCAAGGTTTCGAAATAGAAAACTTGCTATTTTTTTGTTCTTCCTAACTTCTACGACTTGTTAGATTATTTCTTCCCAGTTTTCATCTTGGCTTTTTCTTTTTGTAGTGAAATATCGTTCTCAGCTGTCCAATTACCAGGATCTTTGAGATCGCCTTTTTAGCACTCCTTTTCTTGATTGGAAGCTTTTACCTGCAGGTCTTCTTCAGAAAGCAGCTTCTCGTTATCAGAGAGGTAATTTTCCATTACTGCTTTTTACGTGTCTCATCTCACCTTTTTTTTATAAGTTTGATTTTGATTGAGTCTTTTCTCCTTTTCTAGGGGTTCTCAACACCGACTTGGGGGTTGTTGATTTCAAGATGCCCAACATCCTTGACAGTTTTGATGCTATTCTAGGAAGCGCTTCAACTCCCTCTGGTGGGGTATGTTCCCCATTACTTGTGTGGATAAGGCTATATTATAGAGTATATAACTTCGATCATAGGGGTCACATAATGGTTGTAGACCCCCTAAAAAAGGGGGGGGGGCAGGTTAGAATTAGAGATTGATACCACTATTTTTCAATCTTATGACTCTGTCTTGAGAAGGGATTCGGCGACTGTGGTGTCGCCAACTACTACTCCTGAGGCTTCGAATACCAACCCGAAGTTAAGAGAAAGTCAAAAACTTTAGTTAAGGATACTCCTGAGGCTCCGAATACCACAAAGAGGAAGTCAAAAACTTTAGCTAAGGATAAGGTTTTGGAGTCTCTCAAATCCTATCCTGTTCCTCGACGATTAAAAAGGCTGAGAAGAAAAAGTCGACTCCCAAATCAGCCGTTAAAGGTAGCGTTCTTCAATGAACTCTCCTCCTCCTTTTTTCTTTTAAAGTGTTTTGATGACGAGATGATTTAGACATTTTCTTGATAATATCAGGTCGGGTTGCTGCTACTGCTGATTCTTCCCGGAAGAAGGCAGCTAAACGCAAGGAGTCCTCTCCTCCTCCTGAAGTTTCCTTACATAAAAAGAGCAAATCCTCTTGGGAATTTTGTTTTTCATATGCTTTGGAGGAGTCTGTTCCTATCAAGGATTCCGATATGGGAAGGGCCGATCTGATGCATTTCCTCAAGAACACCATTGAGGACCTCCCCCCTGTCTACAAATGCTTAACAAGAAGGAGTACGTTGAAACAGCGAAATCAACGTTCTTGGTAGTTTTGTTTTTGTGTGTTTTTTTTTGTTTGGTTCCTCTTCACTTGTCTCTGACTTCTCATATTGGTTTGTTTTCTTTCTTTCTAGTTCATTGCACAGGTGAACTCGGTTCTTCTTGGGAAAGAGAAGATTATGGCTGCTAGTGCTGGGAATTCTTGTCAGCTCGACGATGTTCTTAAGCAATTTTAGGAGTCTTGACAGGAATTGGCAGAAACGAAGTCCTCTTTATCGGCAGTTCAGGCTGACCTGTCCCGAGTTACGTTGGAATTTGAGGAGGAACTTTTAAAGTCTGATAAAGAGATTTCTGCTCTTAAGGATGCTCAAAATCTGTTACTGACCTTCAAGATGTGGCTTTTTGGGCTACCGAGAAGCATAAGACCGTAATTGCTTTTTTCCAAGCTGGCGCTAGCACTTTTAAAGGTAAGTTCTGTATGTTTTTATTCCTTATAATTTACTATATTAACTAGTTTCAATCCAGCATCTCTAAACGAGCGCTTCAAAAGGATTTCAGATTGTTTCGACTTATTGGGTTCCAGTCTGGATAATCGTCTGGCATACGCTATGATGACTGGCTATGACGACCTCCTGCAGCGTCTGTTATAGGATCAAGTCCCAATAAAACCTAAGACTATCATGTCCGGGGCTTCGAGTCTAGCAAAGACTAAGGCGGATGTTGCCAAGGAGGAAGTCGTGAACTTGAATCCTGATGATCTTATTCCCTTATCTTTCAAGCTCTATGAGTCCTCTCTCTTGGAGGAGGCGGCTCTGCCTAAAATGGGGTGTTGTCATTCAGGGTCGACCCGAATGAGGTAGTTGATCCTATGGCTGGGGATCATCTACAGGTTAGTGCTAGGGATTTTTAAATTGTCCATGTTCTAGTTTAGAGTTTCGACTAGCATGATTCAAACAAAGATATTTTTTTTAAAGGTTGTCGAGATAGATGACTCAATTGATAAGGACAAAGCCGTTGTCAGGACAGCTAGGACTAGCACCACAGACTAATCTTCCTTTTTCTTTTTTGTATTTTTTTAAAAAAACAAATGTAAATTTTCTTCCCATGTGAGGAGTTTGTAAAACATTGATGCTTATCTCTCTTTATATGTTGCTTGTTTATTATTATTATTTTTTGTTGAAAGTTTCAAACTTTAGAGAACTTCTGATTTGGGGTCTTTGGCTTTGAGTGAACTTAATTGACTCGTCTTATAATGATCCGAGGTTTAAAGTTTCTTACAAGATTTGAAGACTCGGCAGGGTTTAGACCTGGTTTAAATAGGAGCGAGACTTTAGGGACTCGGCGAGATTAAGACTCGGCTTAAATAGGAGTGAGACTTTAGGGACTCGGCGAGATTCAGTCTCGGCTTAAAATGTGGATAAGTTTTGTCTTTGCCAAAGACCACTTTGTAATTTGATTCTTATTTAAGTTTTCCGAGATTGAGTTTAGTGAGTTTAGAACTCGATTTCAAAGATAAGGATAGGCCTTAGTCAGAGATTTTCGAGATTAGACTCGGTGATATTAAGTTTTGCGAGATTAAGCTTGGCGAGTTTAGAACTCGGCGTTTGAGATAAGGACTAGGCCTTAGTCGGGGATTCTTAAGATTAGACTCGGTGAAGTTTCTTTGATTTGGACAAGTTTTTCGAGTTTGGGCTCTAGCGAGATTTTAAGACTCGGCTTAAAGATAAATTGCAACTTGCAACTTTGGAGGATATAGGGTGTAACCCATTCTTTTTTCTTTAGATGCCGACTATGGCAAATAAATTTTTTATAGAGTTCTAGCTGGACCTGAAGGCTACCTACGTACCCTGAAGGGATCAAACTAAAACGTAGTTCTCATTACATAGTTAATTAAGTAGACGGGGATGCGTTAAGTGACACATCTAATTTGTCGAGATGGCGAGATTTTAGTACTAGTATTCGCTTTAGGTCGATGGAGTTCTGATTTATGTGATTTTTGATGGTTTTAGAGTCTTGTTTTAGGTAGTTTTGCATCCGTTTAGATAGATTTTCCGATTACTTAGGTCTTTTTAGGTTTGTTTTGCTTTCTTTGCATTTGGAGTTTGAAGTTTATTCTAGGTAAATGAGCAAAAAGGAGCTTAAAATGAAGCTAAGGATGATTGGATCAGCTGCTAGGCAAAAGAAGTCATGCAAACTCGGATCGCTGTCTCGCGGATCACAGGGCGAGGACTGCTCAGAACGCTTAGAAGAAGATGCCTCAGTCACCAGCCTCAACCTATCTGCTGTGAGGGAAGGCAAATCCATTATACTCGGACCATCCACTCAGCCTCAACCCCCGAGGGCGAAGATCAGAACCACTCCTCGGTGCCCAAGCTCGCGCAAGGACTCTGAGGACAAGATTTCTAGTTGACAGACTTAGGTCGGTTTGACCATTAGGGTTATGAAAATGACCCTATAAATATCCCTTAATCACTATCTTATCATTTTATCTGTTGTTTAGCTGAAAAAAAACTCTCTCTTTTTGTTGTTGCTTTCTTTTATGCTTGTTAAGGTACTTTGATGATTATGCTTAAGTTTTAATGGAATGATTTTGGATTGATCTTCANTATGTTTATGCAAATAAGATCTCCTCTGATCCTCCACTCTCAAGCCATGAGACGTGAGTAGATCCTTGTGGATCTCGAGGATAGGGAGATCGGAGGTGAATACACCGATTCCCTCGCCGAGCAAACAATGATCTGAATCCGATCTCTTCTCACATGGCTAGGCTTAAGGCTGATCTCTCCCTGATCAATAGAGATCTGATTTGGGTCGTGACCTAAGGCTAGCGCTAAGGGAATCGGAGACCAAGTGCCATGTGAGTAATGGTTTGATCCACCAAGGAGAGATCTAGCATGTGGGTCAACTATTAGATGTATTGGGCTGAACTTTAAGATTCTGATTCAGCGGCTAGCGCCGTAATGGATCCGCCGGATTGGAAAGGGGTCTTCACGGTGAGAACGAGTTGATCTAAGCTTGTCTTAGTCTAGGGATCGCCTTATATAGCTCAATGAGGTTGGATCAGCGAGTTTACCGCCGATCAAACCCCTCCTATCCTCTAGATTCATGTTTTTTTATCTTAGTTTCATTTATTGTTATCATCTTGTTCTGTTTCTTAGGTGTTTCTCTATTTTGGATGTTTAGGTTCTGTTTTTAATTTATCCTTTAGTCTATTTTGTCCTATTAGCTAGATTGCAAGCTCACTAGAAAACATAGTCTATCTTTGTGACAGATTGATAGGTTGCTTGAACTAGGAACTAGTAGTAGATAGATTGATTACAAGCAACTCCTGAGTATTGGTTCGACAATCCCATTACTTACCCTATGCTTCAATGAATTGATCTTTTAGGTTAAAAACTGTGTTATCAAATTGGCGACGTTGCCAAATCAGTTTTTGCTTGTTCTAATTTATAATTTGCTAGTCTTAGGATCAGATTTTGTGTCATTACTATTATTACTTGTCTATGTTTCACTCAGCTTGGATCTATAAGGACCAAGCTCCAATCTATTGACAAGTTATTGTTTCTGTCCTTGCAGGCCTCGCAGGTACTCCTCGTCAGCCAGACGCGAGGGCACCAGAAACAACCCATCCTCGGAATCTGCACTCGTTGCTAGAACCCGAGTTCAAGGACTTTCGTACTCCTTTTTCCCTATCCTCGATATGGCCACCTCATCAGCCGACGAGTTCTCTGATTAAGATAACTCTGATGCTCTTGACGAGAAACAACCACGGATTATAGGAGCAGCGGATGAACCAAAGATATCCTATCCGCGGTACGGAATCACTCCACTACCTGTGCTGAACCAGACCTTTGAGATCAAAGGAAGCCTCATTGCTATGGGACAATAAGTCAAGTTTCATGGACTTCAATGCAAGGATCCCCTTGAGCACCTTGATGAGTTTGAAAGGTTGTGCAGCACTACCCAAATAGACGGATTGAACAATGATGCACTCAGATTGCGAGAGGTGCTTTAGCAACTCGACTGAAAAGGAGAGGGGCGAAGTCCCTCTCGCCCACTAAGAAGTAATGAGGCTAGTCTCCCCCAGGAAGTAGTGGTGCCGCCGGTGCGCTTATCGCCTTTTTTTATATTCTTTCTATTTTTGCTTAGACTGAACCTTCTTTCTTCGATCAGAGTACGTATAAGATCAAAAAGGCCAGGCGTGCCTGGAGTGAGCCTCCCATAGAGGCAAGTTCGTAACCCCATCTACCAAACCACGAATGACCATAAGCAACTCCGTACAATAGCCTAAGATCCATTGACCTCTTTTGTGATTCATCCTACAGAGTGATTTTCCTACAAAAGCAACATTAAAATCGCTCATCATAAGAGATAAACTGAACATTAATCAGGTTAACCCAAACATTTTCACTCGCGGAGAAAGCATAGAATTGGGAGAAACATCTACCTCCCGGTCAGATTACGTCTTGGGCCGAGTGCAAGAAGGCATTCTTGAACAAATGTTACTCGCCTTCCCGCACAGCAAAATTACGCACCGCAATCTTTTATTTCACTCAAAAGCGCTCAGAGAGTTTCCCACATGCATGTGAAAGATTCAAAGACTACATTGCCCAATGCCCCCACCATGGATATACAACTGAGTCCCTACTCAGCACCTTCTACCGAGGGATCAGATCGAGGTATCGGACGCTGCTAGATACGGCGAGCAACGGGAACTTTATGCACAAGGACATCACTGCTGGATGGGAACATATTGGCAACCTCGCTCAAGCTCAAGAACAATATAATGAGGGTGATGCACATAGTGGAGCCTACTCTACGGACTCAGCCGCACCAAGCAAGGATGAAATCTGTATTATAAATGCTAAGATGGACCGTTTGCTGCGGAATAAACCAGAACCCGTACCAACCAAAGAAGCGGGGCAAGTGGAAGAGGTCAGTCTCTTGGAACAAACACCTTCTACACTTGTCTCCCATCCGGCCATAGTGGACATGTTGCAAGGAATTTTGCAAGGACAGCAATGTGCAGGCGGCGAGCTCACAGAAAAGTTCTCAGAGATCAACAACCGCTACACCAATCTTCATGATATGCTCTCAGACATGAATACACTCCTGCAACAAGTAGAACAAAAACAAGCTACATGGCTACCCACTCCGACTTTACACTCTGGCCTCACATGCCCGCCTCGCCCAACCAGCGAGGACCCGAACAATTTTTCTTTACTCCACTCAGCACAGAAGGTGAGTTGTACTAACACGGAGGCTCCTTATACTGGGGATAGTATAGTTGAAGAAACGGGGGGTAATTGTCAAACACAGATCATTAATCAGCTCACGTCACCTTCAACCCTCGATGGTTTGCCTCGTGGAAAATGCGAACAAGGACAGAACGCTCCAAACCTCGCCATCAACATAACCAAGGATACTCAGCGAGTCAACCCGCTCCCACCTGTTCGTCCTCTTCTACCTTTCCCAAAGAGCCATAAAGAGTGCATTGCTGAGAAATATAAGACACAACTCTTCAAGCAGATTAAAGACATTGAGTTCCCAATCCCATTGGTTGATGCCTTTATCTTGATGCCACCATATCATAAGTTCCTCAAGGACATGGTAAGGGACAATACCAAGGAGATTGAAGGAGAAGTGATTCTGACACATCAGATTAGTGCAATTATCCTAAGGAAGGAAGCACCCAAGAAGTTAGCTGACCCCGATACCTTTACTATCCCGTGCTCTCTTGGAATGCTATCCTTCGACAACTGTTTGTGTGATTTAGGAGCCTCGATAAGCCTCATGCCTCTTTCGGTTGCAAAAAAGGTTGGGGTTCGGGATGTTTAAAGCGTGCAAAATCTCATTGATACTTGCCGACCGATCTAGGAGGATACCACATGGGATGCTTGAAGATTTGCCGGTTAACGTGGGAAGAATGCAAATCCCAACTGACTTTGTTGTACTGGAGATGGATCAAGAACCAAAAGACCCTCTGCTCTTTGGCAGACCCTTCTTGGCCACAGTTGGTGCTTTGATTGACGTGAGAAATGGAACCATAGAGCTTAACTTGGGAAAGGACACCAAAATGAAGTTCCACATAGAGAGTGTACTAAGGAAACCCACTATTGACAATCAGGCATTTTGGATCCAAGTGATAGATGATCTTGAAAGTGAGTTCCTTGAGGAGTTGTTTACTAAAGATCAATTGCAAGTGACATTAACCGCACCAATCCAAGAAAAGTATTTACGGGTTGAAGCGGAACTCTATAAGGCACTCTTGGATACTTATCAACCACAAAGAAGTACAATTGTGATTGAAGAACTAGTGGAGTCGGGAGCCAAGGATAAGCAAGCAGGAGCGCTGGTCCAAACCCTCTCAACAACCTATGGACTAGCTAAGCACTCGGTCATGCACCTCGCTACTAATGGGACCAAGGAGATCCCCAAGGGAACCCAAGATGATTGGTCCGATCTCAAGGCACCAAAATTGGAGCTGAAGACACTTCCTGCAGGGCTAAGGTACGCTTTCTTAGGACCCAAATCTACATATCATGTGATTGTTAATGACGCCTTGAATGATGATGAGCTTGAAATGTTGCTATCCGAACTCAAAAAATTTAGAAGAGCCATAGGGTATTCTCTTGATGATATTAAAGGAATCTCACCTAGCTTTTGCGTACATAGAATTCACTTAGAAGATGAATATCACTCTAGTGTAGAGCCCCAAAGAAGATTGAATTCGAACCTTAAAGAAGTTGTGAAAAAGGAAATCCTTAAATTTCTTGATGCAGATGTAATCTATCCCATCTTTGATAGCAAATGGGTCTCACCGGTTCATTGTGTCCCTAAAAAGGGAGGTATCACTGTGGTTAAAAATGATAAAAACGAAATGATACCAACTAGAACTATAATGGAGCATAGGATGTGTATAGATTATAGACGGCTTCATTCATCTACTAGGAAAGATCATTTTCCATTGCCTTTCATTGATCAAATGGTAGAACGCTTAGCCAATCATAAATTTTATTGCTTTCTAGATGGGTATAGTGGATTCTTTCAGATCCCTATACATCCAGATGATCAAGAGAAAACGACCTTTACTTGCCTTTATGGAACTTTTGCTTATAAACCTATGCCATTTGGACTTTGTAATGCTCCTACAACTTTCTGAGAAAGGGATTGAGGTTGATCAGGCTAAGATAGATGTTACGGTTCAGTTATAACCTCCAAAGACGGTGAAAGATATTAGAAGCTTCTTGGATCATGCTGGTTTTTATAGGAGGTTCATCAAGGTTTTCTCAAAAATAACTCGGCCGCTCACTCGCCTGTTATGCAAAGAGGTGGAGTTCTCATTTGATGAAGAGTGTATGTAAGCTTTTAAACCATCAAGTTAGCTCTTGTCTCAGCACCCATAGTCCAAGCACCAGACTGGAGTTTACCATTTGAAATAATGTGCGACGCCAGTTACTATACGGTAGGAGCGGTTCTCGGACAGAAGAAGGATTAGAAGTTGAATGTCATCTACTATGCGAGTAGGACACTTGATGATGCCCAAGTCAAGTATGCAACAACGGAGAAAGAGCTGCTGGATGTTGTCTTTGCATTTGAGAAATTCAGATCCTATCTAGTTGGTTCCAAGGTTATTGTCCACACTGACCATGCAACTTTGAAATACCTCATGAAGAGAAAGGATGCAAAGCCGAGGCTCCTTAGATGGATACTTCTCCTCGAAGAGCTTGATATGGAAATAGTGGATAAACCGGGCATAGAGAATGGAGTAGCCGATCACCTATCACGAATCATGATAGAAGGTTCAGTGCTAATAAATGATTATATGCCAGAAGAACAGCTGATGACAATTCAAACTTCCAAACAGAAACGGAAGGGTAACTCCTCGCAGTCACAACTCGCATGGTATGCTGACTTGGTGAATTATCTAGTGGTAGGAGAGATACCTATGAGTTTGGAAGGGTATCAAAGGAAGAAGTTCTTCAGAGATGTAAACTACTACTTTTGGGATGAGCCGTATCTATACAAGCGAGGATCGGATGGTGTATTTAGAAGATGTATAGCAGAGGAGGAGGTTCAAGGACTACTGGAACATTGCCATGGATCTACATACGAAGGACATTTTGCAGCCTTCAAAACGGTTCAAAAGATTCTGCAAGCAGGTTTTTGGTGGCCTAGTATGTTCAAAGATGCTCAAGCCTTCATAACAAAGTGTGATCCTTGTCAACGAATGGGAAACATAAGGAAACGCAACGAGATGCCTCAAAGACCTATCTTGCACATTGAGGTATTTGATTTTTGGGGAATAGACTTCATGGGACCTTTCAACCCGCCTTCACATGGAAACACCTACATCTTGGTGGCCGTAGATTATGTATCCAAATGGGTCGAGACAGTGGCAAGTCCGACAAATAATACGAGGACTCACAAAACGGGTTAACAAAAATTATCTATATTTATCTAAATTATTCTACCCAAAATTTATAAATAAAAAGTTTGATAAAAGTACTTATCTTAACATTTCTGTTTAGCCAAATTTTATTCCTTGAACTCAGTCGTATTTCTACAAACATGATTTAGACAAAGTTAGTAATTAAATACAGTTAGTCACATAAAATAGAAGTAATCTTAGAATTAGTTAACTTACTACTATAATTATTTATTTAATTTTACCCTAAGAACAATATCGAATAATACAAATTGCATGGTTGAGTATACAATTAAAATTTTGTATTATTTAGAATCTGCTATTGGGGAAAAACAAAATATAATGATATATCAAAGTATATTTAATTATGTTTTATACACATTAAATTCAAAAATGTAGATAAAAAGCTTATCTTAGTATTTTCGAAAACCAAACATATCTTTTTTTAACAGAATCATATTCCTACAAACAAAATAAAAATAAGATTAATCATTAGTTAAGTCGTTAACATAAAATATAATTATTCTTCAGATTAATTCAGTTTTCCAATATAATTGTTTATTTAATTTTCCACTAAAACGCAACCATAATAATACTAATTTTTTTAGTAGAAAACCGGGAACTAAATTCCCGAAATTTATTAAGAAAAAATTAACAATCAAATTCGGATCCTACGCCAAACCGTAGAACCACTAATATCATCACTTAAAATCGTGGCCACAAGAGGCGGAACACTCAAAACTATGAAATTCTAACTATAAAGAAAACGCATAGTTTGCTAACCCGTCCGCAAGACGATTAGCTTCCCAATACATATGAGAAAAATGGACAATTCAGTTCCTTGATATAAAGCCGTAACACAGCTGTACTAGGAATGATAGGGTATAAGAATCTCCAATCCCTGTTCTGAAAAAACAACCACCACCTCCGAGTCAACTTCAAACTCCACCGTGTAGCTCTTTTCTCCCAAGCCATGACAAGACCATAGTAGACTCCCCAAAGTTCTGCAAGGGGTGCAGAACAAACACCAATATTCACTGAGAATCCGTCTCACCAATTACTCGAACTGTCTCGCAAAACTCCACTAGCCGAAGCTAACCCCGGGTTACCACGAGAGCCCCCATCAGTGTTCACTTTAACCCAATCATCACTCGGTGGAAACCACCTTATCGGAGTTAACTCCATAGGCACCCATGTCCCTAGAATTTGCTGAGAAGTAAAAGCTTTATATGCTTCACTAGCGTAATCCTTTATGAATTGTGTTCTATCTCGACACCTATTTGTGCTACCAAAGATGTTCCCACAACGCTATTTCCAGCTCCACCACAAAGAAATCGCAAAAATAGTCAACCAATGACACCCATGCACAAGTGTTTGAGATTTAAGGTTATGAAACAACCACTCAAGTAATGACTATGTAACAAAAATTCCATTCCAACGCGGTGGCAGAATTCTCTGCCAAATCCCCATTACCGTTAGACAGTCTCTTAAGATGTGTAGAATGGTTTCACTCCCCCCTTTACATATGGAGCATATATCAGAATTTTGAAGATGTCTCCTCCGCCTCTCCACATTGGTCATTAGTATTTGGTGGGAAGTGAGCCAAAGGAAGAGCTTAATACGTTCAGGAACATGTAACTTCCAAATTTTATCATAGAATACCTGCATATTTTGAGATAGAGATGTAGATGTCGTGATAAGTGCATAGGAAGACTTCACAGAGAAAGCGCCATCATTGCTAGCCCCCCAACCGTAAACGATCCTTCGCACCGGTAAAGGTATCTAAAACTATTGTCTTGAGACGCAGCTGTATCTTGCTTGAGAGGAACAAATCAATCATGGTACTCAACCAACCAGTCGCAGAATCCCATAAATTACGAGCTCTAACCCGTGATGCCTCCTCCGGAAGAGGTGAGATAGCCACTTCTCGGAGACAACCATTTAGGAGCCATTTATCATCCCTGAATAATACATCATGACCATCTCCTACTACCCAATGCAGCCCTCGTAAAACTACATCACACAAGCCTAGCATGATACTATTCCAAGTCGAGGATCCTCTATTCTCCAAGCGCAGCCATCGGGTATCATAAAAATCACCAATGTTGTATTTCTGACGAAGAACACAAGCCCAAAGACTACTATGATCATGAAGTAACCACCAACCAAGCTTAGCGAGAAGAGCTTTGTT
The DNA here is from genome assembly GCA_900406435.1 of Lepidium aucheri. Taxonomy (NCBI): domain Eukaryota; kingdom Viridiplantae; phylum Streptophyta; class Magnoliopsida; order Brassicales; family Brassicaceae; genus Lepidium; species Lepidium aucheri. The sequence goes on from OVBA01003785.1 coordinate 16,767, forward strand.
CATCGGTTCGGACATACAAATACCAAGCCCACCCGATACTTTTGTAGTACATATACGAGACCAAGAAAAGAGGTGTTGATGTTTTCTCTCAGTGGAACTACCCCATAGAAAAGCTTCTGAGATACTATCAAGTTTATACAGACAACTCTTAGGTAAAGATATAACACTCATAGTATGAATCGAGATAGATTAAAGGGCTGCTTTAGTAAGAGTTAATTGCCCTGCAAGACTCAAAAATTGAGTTTTCGATCTTGATAACTTTGACGATACCCCTCAATCACATCTCCAAATGTGTCCTTATTTATACGTAGGTCTAGGCATAAAAATCGGACCCAAAGAACCAAACCAAAACTGAACCAAAAAAGCAGGTTGGGGTCCGGCTCTGGGTCTTAGTATTTTACCCTATTGGGTACATTTATAAAATACTCATGGGTATCGGGTCGGGTCCGGTTCCTACCCGGAACCATTCGGGTACCCGATCGGTTCTTGGGTACCTAGAAAATATTTCGGGTATTTGGGTATTATTCGGATATATGGCTATTTGAGTCTAGATTTGGATCCGGGTCCTCGGGTATTTTTTGGGTATACGAGTATTTTTTGGGTATATGGGTATTCAAGTCTAGATTTGGGTCCGGATCCTCGGGTATTTTTTGGGTATACAGGTATTTTTTAGGTATATGGATATTTTTATGGTATTCGGGTCTGGGTCCGGGTACGGGTCCTCGGATATTTTTTGGGTATACGGGTATATGGGTATTTCTCGGTTCTTAAAATTTTGAACCCGAACCGAACCGAACCCGAATGGACCCGACCAGGAACCAAAACGAAAATATAACGGGTCCTAAATGGGTATAAAACTCTCTTACGCAAAGATCCGAACCCAAAAAGAACCAATTCGAACCCGACCCGAGGACCCAAATGCACAGGCCTATTTATACGCTTCTATAAGTAGGCATACCAAGGTACTTGTCGAACTCATTATAAGCTGATCCCATCAGCCAAGCTTCTTGAGACATTATCAGAGAAGAAGATTTTTTATTTTTCTAAACTTACTCGTTGACCTGACGCAGAGCAAAGCTAATCGAGAACATTGCGTATTACCCAAATTTGTGACATAGAAGCTTCGGCAAACAAGATTAAATCATCAACAAAACAAACATGCAATATATGTGGACCGCCTCTAGAAAGCCAAATCGATTTCCAAGCTTTACTAGCTAGTGCCGTGTTTATAAGATGACAAAGGCGTTCTAGGTAAAGCACAAAAAGATAAGGCGAAAGTAGATCTCCTTGTCTCAAACCCCTGGCAGGTTTAAACGCTTCAGATTTCTCTCTATTCCAAAGTAATGTAATGTTTGGTCCTATAATGCACGACAAGATCCATGACACCTATTCGATAAAAAACCTATAGCCCTAAGTGTATCTTCGAGGAAATCCCAACGAATACGATCATATGCTTTCTCAAGATCCAGTTAAGAAGCATCCATCATTTCAGTCCTTGCTTTTTTCTAATCGAATGGACTACCTCCTAAACAATCACTATATTATCTGAGCTTAACCGTCTAGATACAAAGCTAGATTGAGCCGGGCCAACAAGCTTGGGAATAACCTTCTTGAGCCCTATCACCATAACTTTTGTAATGATTATAAAAAGCACATTGTATAAACTGATTGACCAAAACTGCATGATTTTCTCCATCTTCGCCACTTTTGCGATTAAGACCAACAATGCATCATTTGTTCCAGTAGGTAACTCTTGTGAAGCAAAGAAACAGAGCACGAACTCAACTACCAAAGGACCCACAGTCTTCCAACAATGTTGATAAAAAATTTATTAGAAACCATCCGGTCCAGGAGCTTTGTATTTTCCCATGTTCCCCTCAATGTCAGAAACGGTTGATTCAAGCTACGTAGCTCAGAAGAAGATAACCGTTCAAAACTGACATGTGGTAAGAGGGGCACCACCGGTGGGATATCCTATAAACAATACAAAGATTTGTAATAATCCACCACCATCTTCTCCAATTGCGCCAGGTCCTCAACCCATACATTCTCGTCATTCTTCAAAGATTCAATCTCGTTTCTTCTTCTATGAATAAGAGTTTAAGTATGGAAGAACTTTGTATTCTTATCTCCCAATGCAATCCACTTTTCTCTCGATTTCTGGAACCAAATCATCTCCTCTTGTTCCAAAACAATCTCCAATTCTTTACTTTTCACGAGAGATTAACACATCCGAAGGGGCAGCAATAAGTTGATCTTGGATGTCTTTAATTTTCTCAAGTAAAATTTGCTTCCTCTTGTTCACATCACCAAAGACATCTTGGTTCCACTTTCGGAGTTTCACCGAAGGTTCACTGATGCAGCCGATGTTGAGATATTCCCATTCCAAGAATTCACTAGCAACTTCTTAAAACTTGGATAATGTAACCAAGCAGCCTCAAATCTAAATGGCCTACGACTAGGATCACTAGTCACCGTCAGACTCAACTAGAGATATAGAGAGCATGATCCGAGACAAGCATGGGAAGATGTGATACGATAGCTTCTTGCCACTTTAGCCTTGTTTGTGCACAACATAAAACGCGATCCAACCTTTTTGCCATAAAAGTACTTTAAGTTGGGAGCCCCTTTGCCAAGTAAATCTATGGCCCTTTAACACCATATCAATAAACACAGAAGCGCTAATCCAATTTCCAAACTTAAGAGAGTCTTGTGATAGATCCCCATTACCACAAGTTCTCTCATCAAGGCGAATGATAGTATAAAATCTCCCCTGATGATCAAAGGTTCATTCACTCTTGCAACAAAGTCTTGCACCCTTCCCCATAACCCACTACACGTACTAGAAGAGGGTGCTGCGTACATGACCATGACCACCACATATTGTATCTGAGTTCCCAACTCAACTTTTGCATGAATATATTGAGTTGTAGCCTCGAAAACTGTCACAACACCGATTATCAATCTCTACAACAGACCAAATATCACCACTTTTGCCACTTGCATCAACCCGAGTAACACCATCAAAACCCAAATTTTGAAAAATATGAGCTGCATTCTCCCTCGCAGCATGTGTTTGAAATAAACCAACATATCAGAATCAAACTTCTTCAAATAATAGCATATTGCCCTCCGGAAAGTAGGTTTATTAGCCCCCTGACAGTTCCATAGGAAGACATTCTTAATGAAATATAACAAAATAAACAAAAACTCTGGGGTGAACCGTTAAGCCTCTACATCTCAACATGCCACCCGAACCAGAAGGCTCATTAGACGTTATCTTCTCCATCAAGCCCTGCTGCGAGTCATGTGAGGAGGACTGCCTAACCTCATCCGGAGAAGATTTACTCGCTTCATGACGGTAATTTGAAACGGGTAAAGGTTCTTCCATTTGAACTTGAGACTCACTAGTCTCGACCAACATATCTTTGGAGGGTGAAACTAGAGTTGAAGCATTCAAGTGTAAACTCCCATCAACAGATCCATTACCACAATGACCCAAAAGGTTTGACTCCAACCATATAGGCTTACCAGCACTTGAAAACATAACCTCCTCACTAGGTGAACCAAAAATCAAACTACGGGCTGGACGGGCAACTTGACGTCGACTCTTTTGTTTCCCATTCGCACCTTTACCAACCAAAGCAGTCTTATTTTTGCGAGAAGCTTCCGTATCAGTCGAAAAGGACTTAGAAATATCACTAAACTTCAACACACCACTCCCCATACTCGGTTGTTGAATTTTTGGAACCACATTAGATTGCGACACATGTTTATTTTCTTTCCCTGTAGCATCTTGGCTGTTAAGCGAAGCGACACCTGACTGTGGAAGTACAGATAAACTGCTAAAATTGTTTGTTGTTGTGAGAATCAAATTAGTCACACTATCCCCAACATCATGCAACACTCGACCACTAGCCCCCAAAGATCCACCATTCGTGACAGATACGTTACTCATTCCCACCGTAGCTATACGATTTATTTTTTTAACCAATGTAAAACCATCGTTTTGTACCTGCTTCTCCTTCAAGGTATCACGACTAACGGAGAGAGATAGAGTTGAACGAGTATCTGACGTTGGAGCCACCGTGTTAACGCTTGCACTAGGTGAATCCACTACACGCCCAACATATTTGTCTAGTACCCTCGTAGGACAATTCTGCATCCCATGTCCATACATACCACAAGTGATACATATTGGAGAGACTCCTTCATATTCCACAAAGAAACGTTCATGGTTAACAACTATCGAGCCTTTCAATGGTTTACGCAAGTTCACTTCCACACAAACCCTTGCATATTTAGCACGATCGAAAGACAGGGTTATTAAATCTACTCTCAACGGTTTTCCAACACCCTTCGCCACTCCAAGGATGATCTTCTTATGATAATAGCTCACAGGAAGGTCCAAAAACCAACCCAGATCGGCGTTGTCAAGATATCATCAGATATAGGGTTAAAATCCAGTGACCAATCTTGAACTAGAAGGTAGCTCCCAAATACTCGCCATGGTCCACCAATAAACGCTGATAGATACTCATCTTCAGACTCGAATCTAACCATGAAGAATTAACAAGGCAAAACCAACACCGTCATAGCCCTTGTAGGTTTCCACAGCTCATTCAATTTCCTCTGTAAGGCTGGTAATGAAACAGAACGCCCTAAAACCTTGATAACCATACAATGTTCCAAGAGACCGTGCATAGCCGAAAGAACTTCTGGAGCGATGGTGATAAACGCTTCACCCTCTTCCCCAATTGGATAATCCCACTTCATCTTCTCTTCGACAAACTCATCTGTCATCACACTTTCAGGATTCAAAAACCCTCAAAAAATACTTCCTTGAATTCTCTCAGCCCACGGTTTTGTCTTGTCTGGCGGATCCCCTGGCGGAGCCTTTCCAATCACCCCTTCAGTCATTGCCGTGTCGTGCACGCTCGAAGGGGCCGTTGAGTCGCTCATAATCCTAATTTCTTAAAGAAAAAAAAGAAGGATTTGGGTTAAATTCCATAGAATTCATATTGTTTACGTCACCATAATAATACTAATTAAATAACTGAGTATATAATAAAATGTTATATTATGTAGATCGTGTTCTTGGGAGAAAATCAAATATAGTGATATGTAAAAGTAATTTATATATTTTTCCATAAATTTTTTATAAGTTTTACACATTAATCTTTTTTTTTCTTATGATCCATGCCTTTATGCCTCACTAATTGTTTTAAAAAATTTGAACACAAATAAAAACGGAAAAATATATGTTGACATTATGCAAATACATAAAATATAGAACCATATTTAACTGAAAAGTATAGATATATACTCAGCTTATAAATTACACAAACAATATCAATCACTTCTGAATAGAAGCAATTTCCTGCATACAAAATATAATTAAAGTTATAAAGTAAAAATAGTAATTAAAAAATTATTTTAATATAATAACTACATCGTTTATATAATTTTACCATTACATTATGGATGGAGAAATATCACCTCCAGCCGTTCTTTGGTTAGAAAATGAATCACAAAGAAAATTGGAGATGGAAAAACAACAAAGGTTTGGACTAATCCTTGGATACCGGATATATCCCCAAGAGCGGTGATTGGAATTGATCCAAATATTTTTCCGGATCTCGCAGTTGATCAATTTATTGACCCTCACACTAGAACGTGGCGGGAGGTTATACTAAGCCAATATTTTATTCCTTCTGATGTAAATCTCATTCTAGGAATTGCTATATCTCATCGTATGAGGCCAGACTATTGGGGATGACATTTTACAAAAGCAGTCAGATACACAGTAAAATCTAGGTATCATACTGAGGAACATAACTCCCTCCTTGATATTGGAAGTTTTGGACCAAATTTTCAGATACTACAAGCCAAGATATGGAAGTCTGAATGTACTAATAAAATAAAATATTTTATGTGGCAAGCTTTATCTGGATGCTCTGCCGTTAAACACAACCTTATTTCTCGAGGAATAAGTTGTGACCCAAGATGTAATAGATATGATGCCAAAGAAGAACAATTAATCATGTTTTATTTGAATGTCCACCAGCAGTTCAAACCTAGGCACTTTCAAGTATTCTCTCGGCTATTGATGTTTTTTCTGGTAATTCTATTTGGTACAAGTTTGACTATCTTTTTGGCGCATTCATGACCAAATAGATGTCGAAATTTTTCTATGGTTAATATGACATATTTGGAAGTCAAGAAATGATAATTGTTTCTCACAAAAAAGTAGAGATCCTAGGGAGATAATTATTCAGGCGACTGAGGATATGTCGGAATGGAAAAACGCTTAATCTGGTGTCACAGTTATACCACAACCGAGCCCTTCGCTTTCCTTATTAAGACCTTTGTGGTCCTTCCCATCATCTTCCGACCAGAGTTTTACAGGTTTTCGGTGCTATGTTAATACGTCCTGGAAGAGCTCAGATGTGGTTTCAGGAATTGGATGGATGTGTTTTCCAGATTCTTTCTAAGGAGTATGCACGGGTGCTTGTGGTATTAGAAGGAGCCTCTCTACTCTACATTCAGAAGTTGAAGCTTTGCTTTGGGCAATGGAGTCTCTTTTAGCTTTTCAATTCTCGAAAGTGGCTTTTGCGACAGATTGTGCATATGTGATAAGGATCTTTGTGGATCAGGATGAGTGGCCGGCGTTTCGTCCTTACCAAGAGGATTTTGCTAGGTTGCAATCTCTTTTTCGTTTGTTCTCTCTGCATTTGATTCCGAGATCTTTAAATCATAAAGCCGATACTCTCGCTCATAATGTTAGAGAGTATTCCAATAGTTTAATGTTGTAACCCTCTTATCTTCGTAATATTATGAACTGAGTTGACAAAAAAAAAATTACCATTACATTGATTTGTCCTATGAACCCATCAAAATTATAAAAAGTATTTACTTAAACAATCTAGATAAATTCTAATAATAAAGGTGGAGCTCAACGGACAAGTCTAAATATAACGATAAATCAAAGTAAAAATATATTTGGCAATAAAAGAAAATTAATTTTTCACTGCTATATGTATGATATGTCCATCTCCCACGTCAAGACTAGAGGGTTCAGTGTTGTTTATTTTCAGCTTCAACTCTTTCACCAACCTACTTGATATGAAGTTGCAGGTGGCTCCAGGATCAATTAATACCACTGCTTCGATTCCCATTGCACTGCCAACCATCTTCATTGACTTCTTGGAGGGAAAACCACGCATCGAAAGTAAGGTGAACTCCTCTAAAGCCTGATCTTCCTTACTCTCTGTAGGAACCATAGTACCTTCCAATCTTTCCTCAACCTCGTGGTTCTCTCCTTCAAGCTCAATTTCAATCAATCAAAATCTATGTTGGTTCTCACAACGATGCCAGACCACCACTTTTCACCACATAAACTGCAGGAATTATTTTTTTGCATTTGTTCAATCATTGCACCAGAACTCGTACCATCGACACATTTCCTTGCTGGTTGTATCTCTGAGCTCTTAGGAGCAGGGAGAAGATAAGTTCTCTGCATATTGTTAAGTGTAGGAGCTGATCCACTTCTTTGGAAACCTTGATAAGTTACCATTCTCCTTCAGACTTCTATGCTTCTTGTTCTTCTAGCCATATCCACTAAATCATCAATGTCTTCAGGTCTGTGGCGAACCACTTGTTTCCTCAGTTATACCTTTATCCCTTGCAAAAACATTTCCTCCAAGACATCCTCCGTAACATGTGGTACTTGAGCTGAAAGCTCTTCAGACCTTTTCCTGTACTCATCCATGGAATCGGTCTGTTTGATTCTCATTAATTGACCCACAACAGACCCTCCTTTACTGGGTCGAAATCTTTTCCTCAACTTATCTTTAAAATCCAACCAGTCACGGAAATCTCTCCAATCTTGGACAGTCCTCGACCAAATCATTGCATATCCCGTGAAGTAAAACAAACCCTGTTCTAACCATTCTTCTTCAGGCGTTTGATTCAAAGAAAAATGTCTTTCCATTCGATAAATCCAGTCATCTGGGTTATGATCTTCAAAGTTTGGCATGTCAACTTTCTTGCTCAGTGATTAATTAGAGGGTGTAGGAGAACTTACATAACTTTTGTCCTTCTGAGATGATTCACCAAAAACCTGGGGTCGATTTGGAACCGCTAAAGCAGATAGAGGAAGAATCTCGTCACCACGATTTCTCTCCACCACCAAAATCTGTACCGCCGGATCCTTACCACACTTACTTGAGCTGGTTTCACACTTGACCTCTGTCCTTCCTCACCAGTTGGACCAGTATCACGCTTAAGTAGTTGAATCAAAGCCTCATTGACCCATTTCATATCATCCTTCACGTCATGAACATCTTTCTCCAGATCTGTTACTTTTCTTTCCACCATAGTGCTAGATCTCTTATGCAGTTTCCTAGTTCAAACCTCCCAACTAATAGCATCTTGTAATGCAACAAATCCATTGAGTCTCTCACCAATATATTAATAATATTTTTAGTAGAACTTAGTTTGAGAAAATGGCATCTATTAGTGAGAGACTTACTAAATTTGTTTTTGAGTTTATCATCAATATAATATTAATAAACTAAAAAATATAATTTTTTTGTCACTTATCTATGCTACAAATATAATAATATACTAATTTTTATTTAAATCATAATTTTTAATATTTCAAAATGTTAATAAAATTTTATATGATTTTAGGGTTTAAGTACTCTTTTGATATTTTATTTTGAATTTCAGAACTTTTTGTTAATATATTTTACAAATATTTAATTTAATATTCATATACAATTTAAATATATCCATAATGGATATTGTTAGATGAATAATTTTATTTTATGATTTCAATAAAAACAAATAATATATAAATAAATTAATTAGTTATTAAACTATAAGAAATTGAAATAATTATAATACAAATTGAACCACTCATAAGTGGTATGTATCTCATGAGAGATAATTTGAAGGAGTTTTTATGGGTTCTCGAGAGTCGATTCTCACACTTTCACATTAAAATAATATTATTTTTTATTTTTGATTTATTTTATTGTTGAGAAACTCTCTGGGAGACTACCAATGCAGGTGGTCTACGACTCCATCACCACATTCTTCTCATGAGCTACCCATGATGGATCATATTTGCACACATTGTGTATCACAAGAAAGAACATAAGAGCATGTTTAATGGTGAAACTCTTAATTTGAGTCTCTCACCAATTAAAATGTAATATTTTAATATAATATATCTTTCTAATTAAATTTCAATTCTGAAAAATAAATAAATCAATGAAAAGAAGACACATGTGTGAGATGGTCTCTTTTTTAGATCTCTTAAATCTCTTCCTTAGAGCATCTACATCAGTGAACCCCACTTGGGGTCCACTGATTTTGTTTGTGGGGCCCGACATATTTAAAAAAAAATTTAATAAAACGGGCCAATAAGGGTTCGCCATGTGGCGAACTCGGTTCTTAACTAAGAGCCGGATTTGCCACGTGACGACCCCTTATTGGCCCGTTTTATTAATTTTTTTTTAATTTTGCTGG